>VYXF01000685.1:0-54097 GCA_013397295.1 Polioptila caerulea
GGCCCCGCGGCCCGGCCGCGCCGCGATTGGATTTGCTGGCGGTGACAGCCTCGTCGCCGGCCCGAGGGGAGGGGGGCTCCTTTGAGCGGGCGTCTATCACGCTGCCATGGGAAAGCGAGAGGCGAATGATTCTCAGTGGCTCCCGATTTCCCGTATTTGTTCAGCATTAGGCCCACTTATCTCCGGGAGAAAAAGCAACATGTAGAGGGAAAGTGACAGGCAGAAACGCGCTCCCTCGCCCCTCCATTCTCCCCGCGCTCTGTATTCAAACAAGGGGGCCCTATTACACTGAAAGCTCCGGATCAGCCTCACTCAATTATCGCCGCTAATCCTTATAGCTCTATAAAGTAAATATTTCATTACAATTTCAAATAAACAGTCACCCAATCTAATGAAGCAAGAACTCAAAGTGGCAATGTCATAGAACTTGTTACCGTCATCAAAGGAAAGGACACAGGCCTGTCTGCTAATAACGCTTAAAAAAGGGTTCCTGGGCAGATTCACAAGAAGGGACTTTTTTATCATTATTATTCACTTGAACCTTTTCCCCTTTCCAAGTATTCTTCAATCGTCAAAAATACCTTTGTTTTCTTACCAGTTCCTGGGCTTGGTTCAGGTACTCACTGGATCAAGATGATGAACATTAAATATCCATATGCCACATTAAAATTTAGCATCCCTGACATCTTTCGAGACCAGCTTCATACTTTGATTGACTTCACGCTCTTTTAATACAACTGTTACTCTTTTTAAAAAGCAATCTCACGAAGCCCCAAAACATCCCCACTTCGTTGTACTTTTTTTCCCTCTGATCTCAAACTCAGTATTTGTACGGGATATTTATATGGGAAGATGCCACCACTTTTATCACATCCCGACACAGGCAGTGAATGATAACAGGACATTTTCTGAAGCAGCTCTTTCAGAACACCAAACCCCTTCCAGTTCAGACACCACGAAGGTAACAACACACACTTTGCAGGTACATAGCAGCATTGCTATTCCCTGCTATTTTAGACAAGCTCATCATAAAAGCCCTTCTATAAATTTTTATTAACTTGGGTTATCTTTAAAGTAGACAAGCTTTTTTATCCACAATTTTTATAACAGGAAGAACACTAAGTTTATGTCTTGTGTCTCTTTTCAGAAAAATTTTTAAGATGTCTTCTTTCTCCTGCCCTCAATCTCCTGGAGGACTTTCCCACTCCCCTCCTCCTTTCCTTTCCCCCCTACCATTCAGCTGAGGAGGGGGATATTCTTTGTCATTCTTTTTCTTTCTGATACAAATGAAATGGGCTTTTCTTCTATCAGCTGTTCACAGAGGAGATATCCAGTGCCTCTTTGAGAAATACTGCAATCTCAGAATAGAGCGCAGTAGGTCAGCACATAAAATTTAAACCCCCTAGAGTAAACATTCACTGAGCAGTCTCCTTAGGTCCTGCTCACATTCTCATGTCATCCACATGTCCCAACATTAACCCAGGGTTTAATGCTAAAAATACCCTTACAAGGATACTGGTGTAGGCTCTGTGCAGTCAACCTGCAAACTCAGCAAAACATGAGGAATTAGGAATCAAACTAGCATCTTTTTTCCTCATACATCATCAACTACAATCAACTGATACCAAAAAACCCACCAAAACTCCAGTTGCAGTATTTCAGAGACTGTGTTTTAAGGAGGCAAATTTTAAATCTCTAAGTAAATCAACTGGCTGAGAACTGTAATGACAAAAAAAGCAGTATTATCTCCCAATAATGGTCTAGGACATCTATGTAACCCAGTTATCTGTGCAACTATATACAGAACCAGTTGCAACTGTGCAATTCTTAGGATAATGAAACAGCATATCCATCTAAAACTCTCAGAACTAAATAGTCACAGAAACACTGACAGAACAGCACAATGAAAACGCATCTTTGGCCATAATGCCAGCAGACACCACGCTGCATAAATACAGAAAAGAGAGCCACAAGTAAGAAATTACCATATGTATACAGACATCTTTCAAGCACACTTTAGCGCCTGTCATAAGGGGACCTGATAAAATTAACTCGTACAGAGAAGGCTAACATAAAATCCTATACCAATTTATGCACTTAATACAGGATTTGAGTGTTATACTGGAAGGTCTTGAGAATGTTCTTCTGCAAAGGAGTGAAGCTCACCCTCAATTAGTAGCTACCCATTACCCCAAATTACTGCCATTCAGATGTCAATCAGTAAGGATGCACTACAGGAATTAAAGGAAAGAAGTCATTTACCACAAGTATTCCCCCAAAGATTGTCATTGTCTTTATTTCTTCAGCTATTCTGTATACATTTTTTATCCCTTCAAAATTACTTTTCAGTTTTTGATTTCCACTTCAATACCTAACTATGATTCAGAAATATATGGCATTTCAAATGGAAAAGAAAAAATAATCAAAGCAAGTTTACTATTTCACATCTGTAAATCACAAGATTTACAATAAGAGCCTGATTTTAGTCCAGGGACAGTTCCCTCAACTCTTGCTAATCAATGGTGAAATAAATCTTGAATGCTTTTAAGTGCTAAACATAATTTTCTTATCTTAAGCATGAATATTCAAACATAATAGCATCTATTAGGTCAAGGCTAGGCAAAAGGGCATTTTTAACGATTTCTTTGGTTTTTGACTCCTGACACATTGTTTCAAACAAATACTGATCTTTCTGATAAAAGCAGAATTTTCACTGGGGAAAAGCATTACAGTTTGTCAGTTGAAAGCAAAATTTGCCCAAAAAAATATGTGGTAATGACAAAGCCAGGAGTTCTGACTTGCCTTTTTCCTACTGCTGAATGAAAAGGCTATGCTAGAAAAAAAATAATGTATGACTTTTAACAAAACTAAAAGCTGGAATATAGTTCCTTCATTTCCAGATAACGCCTTTAATGAACTTTAGGTTATGGTACGCTTCAAAATTTCTCTTTATATTATGAACTTGGATATACATAAAAGGCCTTTAAAATCTGTTCAAATTAACAAAACTAAGTTTGACTTAAAATTGAACAGGAATATATTTACAAAGACATTCATTCTGTCATGAAATGCATTAGATAAAGTTTAGGACTGCCTGCGCTGTTTTAAACTTCTTGAGTACAAACAGCATATTGATTAAATCTTCAAGCATTCTTCCTTTGTAAATCTGAAATGCTATTTTTGTTTGAAAAAGAATAAATAAATTATCATACAGGATATACTGAGAATCTAAAAAGGAGAAAATATTTTGTAAGCATGACTGCAAAACAGATCAGATTTCATTTTACATCTATTTTAATTTCACAGAGCAATAAATAGAGGGATGGAAGTGTCTCCCCACGTAGAAAAGAAGGTTGATCCGAAAAATAGCTGTAAGAGAGATAGGTGAACCCTGTTCCAGCTTGGATTGTGGGGAAAGTGAGGGGGAAAACCCCAACTGTAACCACAAAGTCCATGTAGTTGAACAGCATATCAACTTCAGCCTAGCCCCTTATTTTAAATTTGGCTACTCTTCTCTAAATGATTTTTAAAAATTCAATAAATTTTAAAACTTACACAGAAAAAACAACACAGATCATATTTTCCACTATAATAGTTTCTATTGCCATACTTCATGTATTTATAGCCCTAATAGATGTACATATTTTGACAGATTTAACATAGAAAACTGTCTACCAACAAACATACACATAAGGAAAGCAAACAGAATTTAAATTATTAAGTAAAAAACTAATGAAATATAACCATACTTTTAAATAAAATTTTTAAACTCCTTTCAAAACGTTGGGGAAAATCCAATTTTGTTTCATTTTCACTTGTCTTTTCTCAAACACAAATTTGACTGGTTATTGCACTGCTGTTAAAACTTTGATATGTGAAACTATATATGAGTGTAAGTATCTCAGCAAGGAATGCAAAATGTTGCATTCTATAGCTAAGGATGATCTCTGAAATATATAATCAATACAACTTTTCATATGAGTGTATATTTTCATACACCCTTTATTCTACTCTTAGCTATACTTATATGTCTTTAGATAATATTAAGTTTAGTTATATCAAAGATGTTGTTGTTGATAAATTAGTTTTGTGCGTGCAGATGAACAAAATTCGAAATAAACCATTCTGATACTCAGAAGAAGTGACTTGAAGACATGGATCTCCATGAAATCGAAAGGCAAAAAGGTCCTTAGATCTACAGTCAGTTATTTGAAGGATGAGTGCTCGAATAAGGGTGTTCAGGTTTGGACAAGTTGATCCTGGGGCTGCACATAACCAACCAATACAATCCAGCAGGTGGAAAAGAGATGACACTTGATTCTTAGAAACTGAAATTAAACTTGATTACACTTCTGAAAAATACTTGGCATAAAATCCTGCAGTGTGTAAGTAGCATTTTTCATCTCTACATGCACCCATCCACACTGTCTTCAGGACCTCCTTAAAACCTGAACCTCCTCAGCACTGATCTGAGAAGCTCTGAGTGGAGCTTCTCCAGAAAGCCCCATGTCCCCAGTTCCATCAAAACTACCCCTTTTCACACAAGAGGTAACTGGTACATTGCAAGCTCACACTCTTAGGACTAGATCTACACAAGGTGATTAGTGAATGTGGACCTGACAGCCAAAAGAAAGAAACTTATAGGTGTTAGGAAAAACCAAGACCAAAGAGGCACAGAAAGCCTGCTGGTACCAAGAGGAACTACTTCTTTGCCATTTCTTGGTATATTTAATCAGAAGACTTGTATTCCTACAACAGAGCTGACTTCATGCCAGTAGGTGAGCAAGATGGTCAAGAAGGGCCTTCACCCTGATCTTAATTTTCCTAGGTATGCTAAACCCAGATTATTGAAAGCTAAAACTTCAAGCAGTTCACCTTGTGCAGGGGAAGCACAGTAGAAACTAAAAGATAAGGTTATCTTCCTCAAGCCATCTTCTTCTTAAGGACCTTCTTTTGACCAAATGCTCTGAAAGCTGGAGCTCATGGGTACAACAATTTTCTTGATTCTAATTCATAATTACATGCATGCTTCGTTCGCTTATTAATGCAAACATTTGAGCTGTTTGGATTTATCTTCTGAGAAACACAACTGAAATTATTAAGGGTGATCTTAATTTTTAAACAAATGTTGTCCAACCATAAGGAAGGAATACCTCAAAATGTCTTTTGGTGAATTTGTTTTCTAAGAATGTTTTCCTCTAAAACATTCCTACCTGTGTTGACCTATAGCATAATTTTTAAGCTTAAAAAAATAATTCAATATAGACTGAAAGTAAGCATAACATTTGGATAGGGTTGAAAGATGGTTCAAAGAATAAGATTTTAAATGCAAACAGAATAATAATTAATTGCTAAGGTGCTTTTGGGAAAAATCATACACTTGACCCAAGCTGAAGGCTGAAATATTAATCTGTTTCTGTGACAGAGATCAAGCTTCATAGTCGCTTTTTATCCTCCTCATAATAGAAGCAACAGTTGTAAACCATAATGTTATAGTTCAAACAATGCCCCCCCTAAGACTTCAAATTTATTATAGCATTCATCTCCAAGACAAAAGACCTGGTACAGGAAAAAAGCTCTTTTTAGCAAAAAGCATGGTTGTTATTTATGGCTCAGATGCAAAGAATGAGTTTGGGGAATTTATCAGAGATGAAGGTATGAAATGTTTTAGCTTGTTCTTCTCTCTCTAATCCATAAACCATTTTCTCAGCCACCCAAGTGAATTCTAATGGAACAGGAGTGATGAAATAATATTTTCCTAGCCCTTTAACACTTTGCCTACTGTGTGCATTGTGACTTGTTCAGGGAAAACACAGGAGCTTATAGTTACAAATCTTTTAAATCAGAAAGTAAAATGATCTTGTTAATAAATTATGTAAAATGGCCTTGTGGGAAGATTCAGCATACCACCAAGCACTTGTGCCCACTATCAAACCATATTCACTTGCAGCCGTTCTTACAAAGGTCTTTTTTTTTTATTAATCTTTCGTTTGATAGTAATGTGAATTTCCTGTGGATGCCTTGGAGTTATCCAGTCAGCCCATAACTATCTAATTTGCTCTGGGTAGCAGGAAGGAGAACAAAGGTTACTGATGAGTCCCTTAGTTTGCATGAGGCCATGTGACTTACACTCTCTGAGATGCAAGCAATGCCTTGCCTGGTTAGATTTTATGGCAAGCAGTACTGCTATGACAGAGATGTTGAAGACTGCTGCCCTCACCTCCCAGTTGCCATGCTACCCTGTTATGCTGATTTCTTTACAGATAAAACTTGTTCCTCCCTCTTAGTTTCCAATGAGTCTGATGGCTTTGCAAGCCCCTGCTCACCAGTAGTGCCATCCCAGATGCTCCTTCCTCACAGGACAGATTCAGGCAAGAGTAGATGTTTCTCTAAAACTATGGTGTTTCTTTACTGGACATCCCTAAAGCTTCACTATTGTAATAAATTCAATTTGGTCTTCTCCTCTTGAATATTTAAGTATTGAAGTACTTCTCAATTCTGAAGCTGTAGTCTCAAGTGATTCAATGTTTCAGCTGCAGATGTTGAATCTAAGAAAGACTTGAGGGTTAAGTTTTCCTACATGAGGTGTAAATAGCAGCTTGGCTTTAGGATTCCCTTAGTATTTGGCACAAGAGTGAAGCAATTTTTTTTAACCATTTACATAGACACAGAAGTTAGGGGTCAGAGTACAAGTGTATGTGCCATTTCATTTATGGAACAAGACAGGAACAGACCAAGTTCAACAAGACTTTGATTGGAAGCCATGTCTGACATTAGCCATTACTTGATTGTCATGCTGGTAAAATTTCGAAAGATCTAGCTTGCTGTTCCTTTAAATCTCTTTCGATATTACCCTTCTACAACATCTACAGCAAACGACATATTACTCTTCTGTGACACATCAACTCCTCCATTTAGTAATATATGCCTAATTATATTGCCAGGTCTTATCCTGCTGAAGTCAACTGGAGAGTTGCCAATGAATTTCCTGAATATAGAAACATATATATACACACAATGAAAGAAGATAAGGGAAATACATACTTTACAGATAAATTCTTTCTCCTCTAGCTCATTTTACATCATGTTTCAAAAAAAAAATGTACATTGACTTCAAAACAATTAAACAAAGCTATTCATAAGAAGAAGAAACTAGAGAATAGCCCAAAGGAAAAAAAAAANTGAAAGAAGATAAGGGAAATACATACTTTACAGATAAATTCTTTCTCCTCTAGCTCATTTTACATCATGTTTCAAAAAAAAAATGTACATTGACTTCAAAACAATTAAACAAAGCTATTCATAAGAAGAAGAAACTAGAGAATAGCCCAAAGGAAAAAAAAAATCCTATTTAACAAATAAAGTGAGCAGGAAAGAGATAATACATAATCAATCCCCAAACTCCTTTTTTTCTTTCTTTTTCGTGGTGGAGTATTCATGTACCTTCCATTTACGCCTATTTTTTGTCTTAGCTAAAAGATAATCAAGTTCTATGACTGTCTTTAGCTTTGCCATGACTCTCATTTATAAAAATATTTCCCTCTTTCTTTCTGTGTGAAGGAGTCAACTGTAGGAAAATTGCATAATTGCACATCGCCCCTTATCCTTTTTTTTTCCTAAGTGCAATATTATCCATTCTGTTTTAAGTTCACACTCCAAGCTGGGAGAACATGCAAGAGCAAGAAGTCTTGTATTCATTAAAGCATAAATTGTGCACCCACTCCACTGCAGATTTCTTTTTTTCCATGGATTTCTTTTTTTCCACTTCTCATCTAAGAAATGCAAAAGAAAGCCATCACTTTTACAGTCATCAAAGGCCCATCTTCTCCCTCCAACTTACACTTTCTATGGCCTTCCTCAGAACTGGGCGAAGGGCTGAAGGGGGAGAAGAGGGGGAAAGAGAGAGGGGACGGAAAGATATTTTTATCTGGGTCAATTACTAATCTGATTCACAGCACAGCCCCAAAAACAATGGTAGCAAATAAAATTGAGCAAACAGCAAAGGACAAGACTGGCACTGGCTGGCCACCGCTCTTAGAAGTGTGCATGGAATTGCTGCCCAGCCCTGCTGGCCTGGACGGATGCACAGAGTCTCCCCATGAGACTGGGACCTATTAAGCATGAATCTGTGATGGAGCACAAGGCTTGCTACATCTCTCTTGTAAAAGCAGGCTGGACACTCTTTTCACATCTTTTCATGCCAGTTACCCACAAAGCAAAATGCTTCTCTGATTTGTTGCAGGCTGCTTTGCTCTTCTGAAGAAGAAAAAATGACAGCATAAGCCCATCTTCAACAGAGGAAAAGACGGCTATAGTAACACAACATTTTTCTCTTAATAAATCATTTTTAATGACTTCCAATAAATCATCTTGTAATCACATTCCTTTACCACTTAAGCCAGTCAAAGTATACCTCTTACAGTTAAAATATTAATATATGCACATTTCATGTAAAATTGTAAAAGCTCATAAAGAGAGAAACTAACTGGAGAGAAATCAGCTTAATTCATTTGAGAAAGTAAAGATCACACTGTAAGTTTTTAAAGTTTTCCTAGCAGTTAGTCATCTGTATGTGCCATTTATATTTTAGACACCATTTCTGATCAGAATTTCACCATTCCATGTGCTCCCTGGACTCATTCATTTTCACATACATACATAAATGTAATATACATAAACCATACTCTTTTGTCAGTTTAGTAACATTCCAAGCACTTCTGAAGAAGCAGATTATGCAAAAAGACCTGGTGAAATGAGGCATTTAACACTGTAACTTCCCATCTCATGTTTTGCATTCCCAATGTCCTGCAGGAATTCTGAAGGTTTTGATGTTTTCTTTTTCTCTAGTTTCATCTTGGTGATTTCTGAACTACAATTTACATCTGCATCACACTACTTTGCCCTGACAGAGAAATGAAAGTTAATTAGTTTCTATGACAACCTGATGCATGAAAGGACCACAGGTTCTTTCACATTTGTAAATACATTCCAACTTAGTATTCAGGGTGCAGTGTGTATGAGCCTTAAGTACAAATAGCATGAGTTTGTTTTTAGTAAGGCAGAAAAAAGGACTTAAGTCAGATGACGTGATTCATTGGAGCATACATTTGTCAATGAACAGATGAGTCCCAATTTATTTCCCTCATCTTTAAAGAAGTCTTCAAACTTCCACGAGAAAAGATTACTTAGATGTGAACTGGCATTCCCTCTAAAAGATTTGACAGAAACCAAGTCTAAACCAGATGCAGTTGTTTTAGTTTTGCAGGACATCATTAAGCATTTTTATTGTAAAAGTATATACCTTTGAAAGTATTTCAAGGTATGCCATGTCACTCACATTCAAAAATCAATGTGAAAAATGAGCTCAACCCTAGTCTTTGAGCTAATGCTGTTCTTTGACTCCCACAATCATCTATGCTACTTTTTTCATAACAGCTCCCCAAAATAAAACCCCAAAAGGATATGTATTTCAAAATCTTCCTTCCTTTTTAAAAATGCCACCATGAAATTTAAACTGTAGAGTATTGTGCTTTTACTCACCCCTTCACTGCAACAGAGAATTGTTTGTTATTATACTGAATACGCAAGAGAGACCCTTGAGCACCAGAACCTTCCCCTGACTATAGCCAGCCTCCTGCTCGATAAGGAGAGGCTGTGGGACAAGGACTAACACTTCTCACAGACTTTATTCTAGCAAGGAGACAACATTGGGAAGGTGATTTAAGTATTACAGTTATTTCCCCAACAAAACCAGGACCATATCCTTTCCTAGGCACAAACACAGGTCACATAAGTGGAGTCTGTTGGGCAGAGGAAAATCATATCCTGAAGATATTCAAGAGAACAAAGTCTTAACACATCAGTGTCAGACAATCCCCCCCTATCACCCTTATCATCATAAAGCAGTTGTATTATTTTTTATTGCAGTCATTACAGACATTTTCTAAATAACATGAGTAGCATGTCGGTGAAATCACATGTGTAAGTACTATGACCAAATCAGGTTTTTTTCCTTCTATAACCAAAGAAGCAAAGGAGCAAAAGAAGGAAGTATACAAAGAGTGGATCATTACTATATTATGATTTCTTTCAAAATGAGAAAACCAGTGTCACATAGCAAGCTAGAGCTGAAATACAAATGCAGATATTCCTCCCCCTAGAAGCAGAAGAATTACAGTGAATGATTTCCCAGTAAGATGCTGGTGCAAATAACCAGGATTATTCCATCTACTGACGGGCTCAAGTCCTGGCCCTGCATGCTGCCTGTTTGGGTGGACTACTGAATTTGTAAAGACTTCAAGACTCTTTCTTGCGCGACTGAAATCCAATTACCAATGTTCTCTGAAAGTATGTCTCCCACCCTACCTCCAAAGCTTGTAAAACTCATGGTTCCTGGATTCCAATCAGAAACCCAGGAATCTATAAACAATGTGTAACTTACAGATGCCCTTCAGTGCATCAGAACACATTTTAGTACCGTTCTAAAATCCTAAATCACTCTGCATTATTTATATCCAAACTTCCCCATATTTTAAATGTCATGGTGTCAGGCTACGTAATGAAAAGATTGGAAGCTAATAACTGAACTCAATCAGTAACATCTGAACACTGTATTTAAGGCTGAAAATACTGATGGGATATTTGTATTTTTAAATAAAGGAATAATTTTTTTTCTTCTTCATTTTTTGCCAATAAATCAGAATTTAGACTTAAGACTGGAGTCACAATGAAAATGTGACTATGCCATCTCCAGTAAATACAGATGCAGCTCTAAGGTAATCATAAAAAATAGTATTTCAGATGATCACACATTTTTCAGCTTCAGCTGCTCCTTTAGAGATTTTTCTTAACTATAAATTGAGCTCTGGAATTTCATTTGCTTTTCACACTAAATTGCCTCCAAGATTTTATATTCATTAAATAAATGCCACAAGTTGTATTTTTGGATTGTGGAACTTCATCCTCATAAAATAGCATATTACAGCTAAATCCTCACATACCGGTAAAGTATAAAGAAAAATATGAATTATCCTAGCAGATCAAGTACTTTTCCTAACATCAGGAAATAAGTGGCTCCTTTCACCTTAAAAAGTTAATATGGAAAACCTTCACCTCTCAAAAATAACAAAACCCACTTAAATGCTTGCAAGTCATGCCTGACATTTGTATAAAAACAAAAATAATCTGCTGTCAGCAAAATGTCCAAGTGCCTCTGTCACTCCTCTCAAACATGAACCTTTCCTTGACTACAAGGGTTTTGCTGTTACACTACGCTCATTAGAATGGAATTTGTGTTAACTTCCATGTACCACGACTTACTAATAGGATTGCTAGCAATTATTATACTGAAATGAAATCAGCACAAACTATTAGATCTGTTTAAACAAGTTAAAAATAAACCTTGATTAAATGTTCTTTTTAAAGAAACTGCTCATTAGGGCTGCAGGGCCTTCCGATAAATTGGTGTTTCATTAACATCAAAGCATGAATCAAGTTTAAACTCACTTACCAAACAAGTTTTACTTAAAAAACAGCTTTAAAAAATAACCTGGATTACAACCATCACATAAGATAGTAACTAAATAGCTCCTTATTTACAGAGGTTTGGAGATTTCAAAAAGGAAAATGCTTTCCATGAGGCAGGAGGGAAAGGATATAGAGCAGAACTGTTGGTATCCACAGGCACCAGATTTATTCCTTGAGCTGGGATGCACACTGCAGTATCGAGGCAGAAAGGCACTGTGGCTACTGAACTTGCAAAAGAGTACAAAAGCACACTGTTTACCTCCAGTGTGCTTACCTATAAAGAGGAAAAAACAATTAAAAATCAAAAGAACGTGGAGCTGAGACTTGAATAAGGCTTAGGCAAGCCATGCGTATTTGCCAGAATATTATCTGTTTTCTGTTTCTAAACCTATTGTCTGTCCAGTAGGCTGAGAATATAGATGCTATATGAAATAAGTCTAATGAAAGGGAGGTTAAAAGTGACAAAAGCTTCCAGAGCTGCCTGAGAGGAAAATTTTATTTTCCCAAGCATGCTGCAACGTTGCAGTTTATCCTAAGAACTCAGACTTGACAATTTTAGCACATGTATTTTAAAAATAGTCTAATTAACTATTCTTCTGCCATCTCTCTTCAATGTGAAGAAAGACTTTACAGGCCGTTTGAAAAGGCAATGCTAAATTGGGTAGCTTCTCAATATAAGAATGATTTTATAACACTGTCTTGCAATCATAAGAATTATTAAAAGAAATGGATTAACAGTAACTCAGTATAAACAAATGTATTCAGTACATTATACCAAGCAGTACATATATTTTGAAAAGCATTTTTAAAATGGCTTTTTGATATCACTATCATAACAGATCGTACAGTAATTTTAACTTAGTCTGCCCTTTCCTGGTTCTATCTTCTACAATCTCCTGCTACTTTTCCTGCCCCAGTATTGCAAAAATGTTCTGGTTTAAAAAGGAACAAACCTCTCAGTTTAAGTAATTAATATTCCTTAATTAAATTCACCAACCCATAGACAATGAATTCTTTATAAAACTGTGAGCTTGCCTAAAGCAACAAAGTCACACTTTTGTTAAAGCATTTTTAGTGTGTATTTTGCACAATTTTTTAAAGTTTAACCTCTGTGGATCAATGTGCTTCCTTAAAAGACTTTAATAAATTAAAGTGCAGAGAGCTTTTTTTCACCAGGCAGAAAAAGCTGATGAGACAGGTTTAGTTTAATCTCAGGCAATAGAAGTCATTAACCATTCTCTCAGGGATTAAAATATAGCTTGCCCTTTTCTTCTCTCACTTATCATTAGCATCACTTTAATCTCCCAGCGTTTCACACTGCTATTTTAATCATTACTTACTGCCTTTTGACAAGTGCAGAACATGCTTTTTCTCATTGAGGCAATATCCTGGTTTTAGCTGACAAATGTAGGACATAATGTAAAAATATCAAAGTGACATCTCTTAAACACACCTTCATCATAAAAATCTCTAAAGTTACAATATTCCTTTGTCTAATGTTTCTATTGAAATTATCATTTAAAAGGGTTCTCTCTTCCACAGAGACAAAAGTTTGTTCTAAATAACACAACAAATAATTCCAGTTGATGGATATAGAGAGTACAAACATTTCAGGGTTTTTAAAAATATGCACCTTAAAATTTTGTATATCCCAGCTATATGATCATAAACTTGCAGGTATTTCTTGTAGAGAGGAATAGTGTTCCAACATCACCAGGCAGAACTCAAATACATCATGCGAAATGCTGACCTGCATTATTTGATATTTTATTGTGCACTAGCCTTGAAAAAAATAAACCAAGTATCTTTCTCTGTCACTTAGGTATTTGTGACTTACTTTCAAGATTAATTTCAGCGCAGGGAGGTGGTGAACCTAGTGTCATACGTAATATTGTTAGAAGCAAAAGCATTATAAAAAGCTTTTTTTTTTTTATTGAATATTTTACTTGAACCTCCTCAGAAACATTTTAAATGCTATAATCCTTTCAGTTTGAGAAAATCCTATGAAGTTTATTCACAGCTCTACAACTTCTAGTCAAATTTAACACTAAATGTATTATCCAGGGTACAAAGTGTGGTCAAATGATCCGTATTACAAACAAAGTCCCACAGGATTCATACAGTTATTAAAGTTTCCTGTCATCCTTAGCTTTAAGTAAATGAATATTTAAAAGATTTAAAACACTTTCTTTGAAATACTATTTTGGTTCAAAAAGAAAAAATAACAAAAATAAATTGGTAATGACAGAACTTAAGAAATTATTTTAGTTAGTACTAACACAGCTCCTAATGTTTGGCCCTGAGGTCTTTAATCTAGTCCATCTGTAATGATCTCATACTACTTTCAACCATTATTTAACTGTTAGAAGAAAAAAAACTATGTTGCACTATATGTTTCAACAATAAAATCCCTTCTTAAGCTTCACAAAGCAGAACAATTCATTATTTGATCTCTTTCCAGGTTCAAAGTCTGTCTTATTGCAATACTTCAAAGAAATATGTAATCAAAGACAAACAGCTGTGAAAACAATCTTTTATTACTTTATTATCATCTAGCATATATCTTTAGGGTAAACCAATGAAAATGCTATACAAATAAAACAAATATTTCTTTCAAATGTCTCCTTAGCTATAAATAGACATATAGTTATAATCATTTCAAGGTAGGGCCCAGTCCTAGAAGGTGCAAGTATAACTCCCACCCTGGTATTTCACAAGAACATGCCTTTCACTAATTAGATCTCAACTCTGCAAAAAGCCAAGCATGCAAGCAACTTCATATTTATGAACTGATTTATATCTTTCAGTTGCAATGTTAATAGGAGTAGTTTTAGCCTGTGAATTGTATTTATAGCTGTGAAGCCATACTTTAATTTCCCATACCATATATTACATTACTCAGAACAATATTCACATTGTCAAATCAAGCATTTTGAAACTGAGAAATCTGAGAAGATGGCTTTTGTTTTAATCTGAATTTTGCCTCCTTTTATTTTTTACATTATGTAATAATTATTTAGTTATGCGAACCACATGGTATTTTTTCTGAAGTTTTTATGTTTCTGCCCATGTTCTGGATAGACTGTTTTAGGGAAATGGGCAGTTATTCAGTCATTTTTATGCATCATCCAGCTACTGGACTATACATTGTTCACAATTTAGCAGACTAGATACATAGAAATAATTGGCTTCTTGTGCTCTTTTTTCAGGACATTGATTAAAAACGTCACAGATTCTATCTGAAGCATTCTTTTATATATCCAAATATATACCCATATGTAGTTTTTCACATATAGCATAGATTAATCATTGGTAATCCAGCACAGGGAGAATCAGTGAGAAAGATGACACCAGGATTCGGGAACTTTCACCTTCTCCACGTGCACATTCCTCTGCTACGCTAACAAACATGCTGAGCAGCCACTACTTCCATTGATTTCAGTGGCTGTAAGGAGAGTAACAACTGCTGCAAGTAAGAGCCCACATATCTCAAGCTGAGCACCCTGAAAATGAATTATATGCAGTTAGTGGCCATCTGCCAAATGCTTTAATTGAGTTGCTCAGCATCACACAGACAGCCTGTGACAGAAACAGGGACAAAACTGGGTTTGCCAGAGTGTCTTTCTCTTGAATCAATCACAAAAAGCATCCTCTCTCTTTTTGCAGCCCCTGATTTGTTCCAGTTCCTGCAGAAAATGAGCCAAAGTTCCTATAAACAACCGTCCTGTGCACTAAAATAAACATGGATGCCAAATAAAAAATAGCATATGATACACTAAATAAAAACTGCAGTCTAATAATAACAACTTAGTGCAAATGCTCCATGGGCAATTGAAGTTGGGTGTTCAGGAATTTTCAGGACCTGGTTTTGTAATCTTGAAAATATATATATATATATATATTTGTATGTATGTATGTATACACACACTCCACAGTACATCAGATTTAACTGATCATTTAGCCTTCATCATTGCATAAAAAAATCAGTTACTGATCATTATCTTTAAATAAGCAGCAGAAGGTTGTAGGAGCTGAAATGAGTTATTGGGGCCACAAGACTGGCTCTAGCTGGTATGAAGAGTCCTGTTCATCCTGTCCTCCTCTATTTCCTTCCTCTGGAGATTCCCCTCAAAGCTGGCAGAATTGGACCTCTGAATCCAGGTACTTACTTTGATTTGCTATAAGGATACTTTTATACTTTTTGTCATTTTCCTGACCATCCACCAGCCATGTGAAATTAATTATTTTTTCTGGCAGGCAGAATTTTATTGAGGAACACAAACAAGGAGAAGAAAGTGTGTTTCAAAAGCATTTGTCTAAGCTAACCCACATCAACAAGAAAAAGCACTGCTTTGATTTCACATCTTCCTTTACACAAAACTTTCAGTTCCTGCCACAATGTTCAAAATGCAGAAAGTTCTTTCAGACAAGATTTTCTTAAGAACAGAGAATTAAGTAGTCTGTTATACACCAAATGCAGTGATAAAAATCACTATGATCTGACTGCAAACTAAACTACCTTGTTTTCAAACAAGTTTTTGCTTAGGATAAGCAAAGTAAACATCATTGAGTACTCCATAAACAGCTTAGCTGTATTGCCAGGAACAAAATGTCAGATGCTTCTTAGCCCTAAACAGACCCACACTATGAAATATTTTTTAAAGCACTTCCCTAAAAAATTATATTCAACTTTCTAGACTAAAGAGAAGAAAATGGGTTATGTTCTGATCTGCCAAGCCAAATGTATGACTGTCTCACAGGATCCTGATTCCTCTCATGCTGAAACAAGTACCATCAGAGAATCTAAATCTCTGAATCTAAATCTGAATCTGAAGCAATGTTATGACAAAAAAATACATCTTCCAATACATATAGCCAATATCTTCTTAATCACATAATCTGATATCTCGACAATGAATTAACAGCTAGAGTAGAAATTTTTTTTTAGCTTCCTAAGGTTATCTGACAGTCCACTCTAGAATTAACTGGTAAGGTGGACCTTTATCAAGTAAGATGGACATCCTGTCAATTTTTCTTGTGTTCTACAGCAACAGATTCACTTAATGTGCATTTTCAGGTTTCCACATTTTCAGATATGAAATAAGGTTAATTCTGTAATGTTTTTTATAACACAACTTAAAGCTCAGAAGATCAAAAGGAGAAAATTCTTCTTTCATTCATGTAATCTGAACTGTAGGTCAACTTCTGTATTCTTTTATGTATTTATATACGTGGGGGTCATTTTCAGGAGACCAATTGTAAACTTTAGGAGGTCTAACAGATACAAAAAATAATTCTGCTGCATCAGTTCACATTAAACAGGTCACACAAAAATTTCATAAATGGCCTGGAAAGCAAATAATGTATTTGGCCAAAGGAGGGACTAAAATGATTACGCCAGGTCCTTTTAGCTATGGATTTTGTGACTCAGTGTTGAAAATGTGATACGATAATTCAGCTAAAAAGGTTGTTCACATACCTATGACAAATGTTCTCCCCTCAAATACTTCTAATCCATGTATACAAAAGCTGACTAGATGTTCTATCCACTCATAATCCATGGGAAAAAATATCCTGCTGGACATAGACAATCAACTTCTATTCCTTATTGCTGTGTGAATGTGCCATCTTTCCTTAGATAGATGCAAGGTACCAAATGAAGCAGAAAAAAGGAAAGGGTTGCAAGAATTTCTTTTACAGAAAGAAGAAGATGTTGTTTTACACAGTTCAACCAACTAATCAAATCGTTGAGAGATCTGCCACTGAATTCAATTAGAACAGAACAGTGCCTTTGGTTACAAGAGTTTCTGTATACATAAATTTTATAAGCGGGTAGACTGACTCAGCAGAAACAAACAGATGATATCAGCAAAGGTAGTCTTCAAAGGTTAATGCTTAAAACAAGAATCAAAATAAGGTAGCACAAGAAAAAAAAAGAGCAACAGACATTTGCCCTCAGTCTCAGTTCCACCCACCTTTATGAGGAGCGGTGTCAAGTCACGTCTTTTTTCTCTTCCTACCAAATTATAGCCCTTCCAACCAGTAATTATGTAAAGGGAGAGCGAAACTGAGATTGGGTTAGTCACTTGCTTATGAGTAAACAGGTAATAGTTACTGACTTAAGACATTACTATTATTTTAATTATTATTATAAGCACACTCGTATCAGCTGAGTCACCCAACTGTTTAGGGATTTTCTTGTAAAACTGCAATAGAAAATTTTCAGTTTCCCTGGTGTTGTGTGGCTTATTAAGCCATGGATGAGGTTTCCAGATCTATAATGCCCAAAATACACGCTCAGCATTCCACCAGATGTTAATTTTAAAGCTATATTTAAGTGCTGAGCTGCTCATGAAAGCTACCTTGTCTTCAATTCTAGGTGCTTCCTAAAATACTATCTCTTTCTATATGAATGCTTCAGTTAATTTGGGGCATAGTTGCTTTCGTTCACAGTAAGGAGCCTGAAGATTCATGTACATTTAACAAAAGAATAAAGAAACACAGAAGCTGTAATATGTCTCAGTGTGTTATGGGAGTTCCCACTGGTATATAGGCAGCCTCCTATGCAGCATTCTCCATGCCAGCACTGCAAACCTGTGGCTGACCATCCTTTTAATCTCAGTACTGCTATTCCAATTAATAATTTCTAATCTATAATACTATAATAAAACTTCATGCACATCTAAATTGAATACTGGAAAAACGACTGAATCTAAATGCAAACACAGCTAGTATGTCCTTCTAGGATAGATTTGCTGAGAACATCTTTCATTGTGGAAATAAAGGTATTTCAAGTATAGGTCAGATGTTTATGTCCTGTTCAGAGAATGGGCTCTGAACAAATAAAAAGGTGGAACTCACCAGCATAGTAGAAAGGGAAGACATTTCCAGATTATGATCAGGTGTAGTTTCCATCTGATGAGTAAAGGAGCATCTAAGCTACAGTGTTTGTTAATGTAATAGAAAAATTATACCTTTCAGATTGTTTTTATTTTCTTTAAAAAAACTTTTAAAAGTTCATGCAAATGCACATGACTAAGTGTACATGCACGCTAAGTGTAGATAGTGCACTGTGATTATTCTATCCCTTCCCAAACCGCTTCTGAAACTGGATTCTTCTGGGATTCTTCTAGGCCTCCTGTAGAGTGATGTCTTTAAAATGCCCTCTGCATGTCAACAGACTTTGGTCAAATGACAAGAAAAGCTTACTTTCTCCTAGAAAAAATATAAGTAAACAGATAGATCCAAAAAATTCTGTGAGACCAATCACAGAAGTGAACTCCAGAGCTTGCTTGACCTTTTTTCCCCTCCCTCAGAATCCTTTCAATAGCCTCAAGCTATTGAAAACCCAAGAGCTGTTTATCAAAAGCATCCTGGGTGATCTCTACTGTCAAGATGTACAGTAAGTGAGATAATTCTTTAAGATGTGTTTAAGAATTAAACCATCTTGGAAAAACAAACAGACAATCCCATCGACTCATCAGAGAAAAGTACAGAGTGAAGTGTGTCATCTGTACAACATCAGACATGTCATTAGCAAGCAGGGATATTTTGGGCTACACAAAATCCAAATTTGCTAGGCAAAATTTGAATACGGCTTTGCTCAAAGGTCTTGATGATTTGTTGTTAAGTGACGAATAACCAGGATTAAAAATGTAAGTGCTTATTTTAATAATTCCATAATTTAAGTTCTGCAGACTCTAAACCCAAGGGAAGGAGTACATGGACATGCAAGGCAAAAGCTACTTCCATATAAAATGGTTTTACAGCTGAACACTAATGGAAAAAAATAACCTCCTACTTATGACATCATTGTTTCACCATTAGCAACCACAGATCAATGAAGAACATGACAAAATTTCAGGGGGAAAAATAAGATAAGGCTTTTCCCCCCTGCCCTAGGAAGAGGTTTTTTTGCTTCCAAAATACGGAGGTTTTAAGTGGGACATGAATTCACAGATCAAAGTGCAAAAATCACCACGCTGTCATAGACACATGCAGGCATACGACTAAAAATGTACAAGCCTGCTTGAATATTATCATGATTCCATCCATGCATGTTCACACAAGTACACAGCCCTTAATTCTTCACATTATTTCCAGCTATTCTAGAGAGCCATGTCCAGCACCCAGTGCAGTACAGCACACACTGTGTGAGGAAACATTCAGTGCAAATCAAAGCTAACTGCAATTTAAAATCTGTTGCAAGGCTTCTCCTTACTTTATCAGAAGTTCTGTCACAACCATGCAAGGATATTAAATATTTATTTGCAACATCTGAAATCTCAAAGATTTTCCCAGTATAAATGAAATAGAATTTAAAAGCGAATTGGGTACTTTTGCTTTGTTTTAACTCCAGTTAAAGGTTATAAAATATGCATTAGAATGGGCTGGCACAGATTAAGAGAACACAAAGCATTTATAATTTTATGTTTACCACTTTTCCCAAGAAGTCTAATTTATTTGCCCTAGGGAATTATACTTTCCATAATATTTAACATTCTAAATATGATGTGATTTCTATAAAGTAGGTCATACAAAACTTGTAGAGAGTCTCAGAGGGTGGGGAAGAAGGTTAAGCAAGTCTATTGTTTGTTCTGTTTACCACACATGGTAAACTGACAATACTTAAACGCGTTTTTTTTCTACTTTTTTTTTTTTTACTTTTTTTTTAATCTGAGTCTTTTCTTCTTGGACCAAGGAATTTTCTCTGTCACAGAGTAATAGAGCTTGAAAACTCCAGCATCAGCAGGGAAGGCAGGCACTCCTTAGCCAGCCACTGTGTGAGAGAGAAAATGCAATTAAGGCTCCCACCAGGGACAGAGAACTAAACAAAACCTGCGTCTTCACACAAGAGCCTTTTTCTTCAATGTGAAGTACAAGGCCTCAAATCTTGTTGGTGAGATGCTAGCATTTAGGACAACACACTTTCAGATTTTCTCACAGCGGATCAAAGTAAATAATGCAAGGGCAGCAAACAAAAGGGAAAACTCCAGCGTGCTTACATTAAAAAGAGATTACAGGGGGCTTACAAGTGATTGAAGGAATAGATGACATTTTCAGAAACATATAAGTAAGATCTTTAAGTACAGCTAGCACAGCGATCTGAGTAACTCGCTGACATTCTAGCAGGAGAGACATGCAAGCAAGTTACGTGTTCAAATACACAATGCAAAAAATATGATAATTGCTATCTCATGCATTTAATGTGAATTCAACTATTCCTGATCTCGCTGAAGTCAGGGGAAGTTTAACTACTAATATCAAATAAAAAGAAATATTCTGGCCCACTTTCAGTCCACACCTTTAATTTTTCTTTGTCCCTGTCCTCATTTAAATAAATGTTAATGGCATGGCTAATTAGGATTGTTTCAAGATATGCATGGAAAAAACATACACTTTTCAGTGTATCCACCCCCTGCACAGGTCAGCACAAACCTCTGTTAATTCCAACTTCCGTTTCCTTTTAGAACACTAATCATTAATAAAAGTAGGAGCCATTCTTTATATCGAGTCATCAATGTTAACAAATCTTCTTTATCACAAGATGAACACATTTCACCCATCCTCAGATCTTCGAGGCTTTCCTATCTGTCTTGACACAGAACTCAGGAAAGCAATGACAAATGCCTAGCATTGCTTGATGGTTTTTAAGAGGTTCCTTGTGACAAATGTCATCAATGTCTTATTCACTTTGCTGGGACACAGCTGTATTAAACCATGACTGAATGTGACCTGGAAAGAGAAAACTTGCATGTTGAGAAAAGAAAGGAAGATGAAGCTTCAGTGAAAGTACTGAAGTGAATCAAATGCACTTCAAGTAAGGTTAAAGAAAAAGCACTTCAAAAAAATTAAAGGCTTTGTTCTGGTGAGAAATATTGAAGATGTCTGTTGCCCATAACACGCACATAGAAATTCTTTGCTTAGTTCTGACTCCATTAGAAACCTGGAGCTGCAGATGAATACACTCACTGAGTGTTGTGTGCCTAACGTAATGTAGTTGTGTGCATAACGTATGTCTATTTTCAGAAACTCCTTTTTTACCCCATTATCTGCCTACACTGCCTTTCAACTCCATGGATTGGCACCTCCAGATGATGATTTATCTCTATCCAAGAAGTTTCCACTAGATGCCTAGGGCAGAATCCACGAGAATCCCAAGCATTTGGTCCAAGTCAGTCATCTAAGCTCCCCCTGCGGTCAACAAAGAGAGAGGAGGAGAGGGAGCAGACAGAGACAAGCACCCCCAGAGAGCAATGCATCACAACTGTCTTACAACACCCCCTGAAAGTGTCTCTCTCTCCATTAGAGACAAAGTCCATGACCTCAGAGAATCCACATCACTAGTTCAGACTAGTTGACTAATTTCTAGATGACAAAAGTTAGTGAGATGAATCCCACTATCAGACCATTCTGGCTGATAACAAGCAGAATAACTCTCACAAGAACTGCACTGTTGCAAGCTCTATCCACATCTGCCTATTCAGCAGAAACTGAAAGATAACATTGTTTGGGACAGTAAAATCAGGTTCTATCTAGATGTTTTCCAATGTCACTGAAAAGCAATCTGTTGACTCCTATTATTTTTTCCTCTTCCCAGTCTCATCCTCAAAATGCCCTGTTTTTTTCAGTTAAGAGTCTTGGTATAGCAAAACATACCAAATTCCAATCTTTCTTGTTTCCTACTGGTCTCCTCTTTTTCCACTATTTGTAATAACTTGACTTTTTATCAAGTAAAAAGTATATTGTGTTAAAAAAACTGGTAGTACCAAAGGAGGAGTGCAAAAATGTCAAACAATATTGTGTTTTATACACCATATCTCTCTTGTTATCTAAGTAACAACAATAGTGCTATCTTGTAAGGTTGATGAAACAAATACTGCAGTTGTTACTTCAGAAAAAATATTTAAGTAAATGGATGTCTTATCTGCAGAAAGACTTGCAAGATCTGCAGGGCTTCCTGTGAAAGCCTTTTAAGACAGACAATACTTCAGGACTGACCTTTCAATATATAGTTAATCTGCTTTTTATTTACATTAAGACTACACTCACCTGAAACAAAGAGTTATGACCTAAACCATGGCAAATCAGCTAACACCATGAGGGAAAACTGAATTACGTAAAAACCAAATTAAACCTGCCTTCTATCCATACATACAAACTGCCTATCTTCAGAGAAACAGCAGCAACATGTCCTGAGTGAAGATGTTGTCCAGTAACCATTACAAAGAAAGACATGCATATTCTTAGCATTCAGTAGTGTCCTCAACATCTCCTCTGATGAGCTGGCTCTGCTACTGAGCACTAGTTCAAAAAACACTCAAATATTGATTTTAAACATTTCACTTCAGTTGGGTAAAAGCCTACTAAGTAAAGTTAATTTTCAAGGAATTAGCTAGCGCTGGAAAACGAGTAAATCACACTAATTTTCATTTAATGGCACTAATGAAACAAGATAAATATTGCATACGACTTATTACAATTTTGTTTTGAAAATCAAACAGTTCAGAAAATAATCAGTAGGCATTCAATCAAGGAGTATTTTATCATGTGTAAATACTGAGAATTAAATTCAATTCCTACCACTTAATACATTCATTGACTTTTATGTCCTTTGTATATTTTTATTCTGTTTCAAGAAGTCTGGATCTAATTTAGAAAGAAACTGAAAAACAAACTATGAAAACTAGCAAATATAAAAAGCCTATTACTCAACCACGGAAGATACTGTCAGGCTTCATTATTTAGATGAGCGTTATAAGTTATTCTATTGTGTGTTCTGTTTAAAATTAGAAATACATAAATTAAAATTCTCATTGAGATTAATTTCAGGAACTGAAATAGAATTTAAAATGTAGACTTACAGTGATGTCTGGAACTGCTGCATGTGGTGATACTTGATACATTTGTATCACAAAGCAATTGAGATTTAGGATACATTGCAAATGAGAGGAATAAAAAATATTAATAAGACGTGAATTAATTTTCGGTAGCTAGGAGAATGCAATGTAATACAGTGAAGTTTTTTGTTCGTTATAAAAATAGACATTAGAATATATTATTAAATGACACTTTAACCCATTATTTGAGTTCTGCTTGACATACACTCATGCATGTATATGTGAGTGATCGCTTATGCAATAAGCCTGGGAAAAATGTAAATTGTATTTCCTCATAGTAAACTGCAACTGAATTAGACTACTGGGCAGACATAAACAATGCAATCAAATTCCCTGGCTTTTTATTGAGCTTCTATTTGACTTAGTATGTATTTGAAAACAAAACAAAACAAAAAAAATTGTGTTTCTCAGGGTCTGTGACATTGCAGGCCATGAGAGATTCAATGTCAGTGCCGACATACAAATTTATTAGTCTATAAAATTTGACATTCTCCTATTTATTCACAGAAAGGACAAATAAGATATTTTTTCATACTTACCAGAAATATCTGGGAGTGTTTATATGCTGCTCCATCTGGAGGATGCAAATAGTCGAGGCTGCTTTACAATTCAGCAGGCAAAGGCCTGCTGAAGGATAACAAATGACTTCATGGTGAAACAGCTATTGAAATTCTTTCAGTACGTGATATTAAAAACAACTGAACAAACAGAGATAAGGGACAAATAGGATTTGAAACAGACCTTTTTTTTTTAACCAGTGCAAAAGAAAAACAAATGGAGCTCCTAGCTGAGTCTATAGCTTTTACTAATTTTAAAGGTAGTTTTATTTTGTACTTAAGACCTCTCATAGAATGATAGATACTGAATGATAGGTCTTGACCAAGGTCAGTGTCCTAGATATGAAAATGGTAACAGGACATTCTTTCTGGAATCCTGAAGATGAGACAGGAAAGACTTTATCATTCTATAACATGTTTTTTTCCAGAGGGGAAAAAAATTTACTTGCTCTCTATGTGTACAAGATAGTCAATAGAGAAAATGTAGTGAACATTTATAAGCAATGAAAATTTAACTTTATCTTAAAAGCCAAAGTTGTCTCTGTCAGAAGTTTGGTTGAATGACCAATACAGTTAAACAACTGATGAAGCATGAAGATGACCATGTATTTCAAAGATGGAAAAGAAGGAAGCAAGGAAAAAAACATTTTTAGAAATTACACTGTGATCTGATGATTTAGGATTTCCATTTTTCATGGCATTGTACTCCTATGCTCATTATGCTACAGACTTCCAAAAACCCCAATAACAAACCCCCTAAAAACATGCAACTGTAAATTATTTATATCAGAAAAGACTTCTAGAAGTCCTCTGGTCCAATCCCTACTTCCAGTAGTGCTAGCTTTCATTGGGCCAGCTTATAACAGTAGCTGACACCAATAGGCAGATATGCAACAGCAGAAAATTTACCCCAGCTGTTGGGCTATCCTTGTATGAAATACAGGTTGTCTAAGAAACATAATCACACAGAGCCCAGTAAATTCCCAAAGTCTCCAAAAACATCACTAACTCAGGGCACAGTCTGTTACATACTGCTATGCAGGGGAGAAATTCCTTGCAGAACCCTGATCATCATAATTTTATACTCTGAAGAATGGGACTGGATTGTTTGTATTTTAACAGGCATTAATATAAATGTTACTGTAGTGACACACAACTGCTCAGAACTTTAACATTTTTCCATGATATTTGGCTTAGCTCCTGCATCAGGGAATGTGTGGCTTGAAGGAAGAAGATGGACCAAATCACAGCCTGTACCTCTGCGAGGAGTTGCCATCTCAGTGATGCTACATGCATCCTCATCCTCCAAAAAATTTTGCAGGTCCTATATAACTATATTTTGATTACATACTTCTGTACTTCTCAAGTACTATAACCTTCCTTTTCTCTTTCAGGACTAAAGGGAAAAACTGATGACTGAAACAATCTCAAGACAATAATTCATTCCTAAGTTTAGTCTACATCACACAAACAAGTGCAGCTGCACTGGTTACAGTCACAACTTTTACCACTTCTTACCAGGGTTTTAATAAAACCCTGCTCTACACCTGGCACATGCTCACAAAGTTATCACTGATTGAGTTAGCATTTCTCAAGAATACATCAACATAACATAACTATATTTACTTCAACTTTGCACCGAAACTGGAGCATGTACAAGATTAGACACTTTTTTTTTCTTGTGTTTTCATGCAACACAAGAATTCATGCAGACAAATGAACAGTGCTACCCAATATAAAGCTCACATCATTTTGTCACCTTCATACCAATCCAGCTGCATTTACCCCACACTACAGAACAGAAACTTTGGAAAATGAACCTGAAGTAACAATACTGTCTGGGCTAGACAAGCCTTGGTTATCACCACACTTCTGGGCCTCCAGATACAGAAACAAACTCCAACATCACGAACAATACAAACAAGTTTCAGTGTGTTGCCCAGACCTTCTTGCTTTAATACACCTCAAGCACAATAACTAATGTACAGAAAAGTTTGGTGTTCTGACAGAACTGTGGTAAAATATAAGACCTGCTATTTTCGTGATTCTTTTCCTTAGAAAAAAAAAAATGAGTGAGGGACAGATAATATTTGTAAAAAAAATCCTGTAAACAGCTTCTGGCTCAATCCAAACATGAAATATCAGAACTTATTTCAGCAAAATACACAGTCTAAGTCCATTAGCTTATTCTCCTTGGCTCAAAATGAAATATAAAAGGGGGAAAAAATTAGACCTACATGATTTCTGTACTTTCTTAACTTGATAGGATGTAAAATACTGTTCAGATTTAAATCCACTTCTGTAAAGTAGCATTTGGCATTTCAATCAGAAACCCATCAGATGTTCTAGTTTAGCAGTCTTAAGGCTGCTACAATTCCCTCCAGAAAAGATATTTCATGTTCCCCAGAGCGCAGGTATTCTAAGAAGTGACTTGCTTAGTAAGGGGACATTCACGAAATGTTACAATTTCAACCTAATTAGAAAGAAATCTTATTAATTAGATAATCATCTAAAAGGATATTAGATTTTTTAGATGGAGGGCAAAACAGAAGCACAGTAAGGCCCCATCTTTTTCTGCCATTTTAAGTAACTGCTCTTTCAAATACCAGTTTACTTCTCAGATCATTGAGAGTTTAACATAATAATCATACTGGAATAAGAAAGTTATCTATTGAAACAACTCCCAATGGCAAAACAATCCTCCCTCATTGTTTTATGTACTTGTACATACGTATATAATACTTATAGACAGGTAGTTTTATGCATGCACGAATATCTCCGTGCTTAAGTTCATGGAAATGTCATTTCTCAAGGAAATGTCTGTAATTTTTAGAAGTACTCCTTTCTTTCATTTCAGAATAAAAAAAAGGATTTAACATTCCACAGACCTTTTTTTTCCCAGCCAAGTGATACACTTTTATCAAAACTACTTACTGAGCCCTACTTTACTTTACTGAACATAGGGCCTCTTCATTTATTCTAAATGTTTCTGTTCCAGATCTCTAAAGTATAAAGAGAAAAAGCACTGAACCCTTCCTTTTCTCCATCTGCTTTCAGTAACCCTAATCAACAGACAGAATACACAAATCTACACATTCAAGTTTCAGACTGTAGAAATAATGTGTTTAAATGGTTTTATATAAGAATAGCAGCTACCTTGAATTGGTTGCAACACTCCTTGTTCTACTGCCCCAGTGCAACAGGGTGGTGTGCTTTTTACTTCTATGACTAGAACTTCATAGATTCTAATTGTATTTCCCATATAAACCAACTAATTAAAAAGTTCAAAAGCTAACTTACCTCATTCAGAGAACTTGCATATTCCCTCTGACAAACCAGAATGTAAACCTGTCTTCCCCTTTATTTACCTTCTGTAAGTTACCATAAAGTTTATCTTACCTTTCCTAGGTAAGAAAGGTGTCTGAACTTCCTCAGCGCTTAAAGGGTCAAAATTTATCATTTCAGTTCATCTAATAAGTAATGTTTTTGCCGAACAAAACCAATTCCCAATAAATTCTCACTGTATTTGTGCGCTCTGATTTGATTTAGAGGCCTGTGGGGAGACACCATTTGGTAGCACAGGAACACAGAGGGGTAGGTGGTGCTGAGGAGAAGTAGAGCTCATGTGCCAGAAGTGTTATTGTGTCAGGTTGATTTATTGAGTGAGCTTCACTTCACCGAATGTTCCGAGATATTTATTTCCCTAAAGGCTCTGCAAAGATATGAACAGACCTGCATCCACAGATGTCATCATTGCTCATTTTACCGAGTCATGAAATTTTCTCAACTGCAATTTGTCCATCTAAAATTGCTGCAACAGAACAATGTCAATAGTAGCTTCCTACTCATACTACCTCCCTCTACTACACACTCTTGCCACATCCATCTCCTAACTTTAGAGAATTTAAAGACACAGAGTTCTGTCCCTCTAGATGTTATCCTTTTCTTAACCCACTGGGCAATGGAAATAAATAAAAAACACTAAGAGAGTAATTAGATGCCAAAAGTAATGAATTAGTAGTGCCTATGACTGAACAGCTGAAAGAATACCAAGCGACAGGAGAAATGTCCTACTTGACTAAGTTGGACTAAGAATCCCATTACCTGAAATTAAGAATAGTCAACTCCTATCCTTTTCCTTGGACTTTTTGTTTTGCTGCTTTGTTTTTCAACAGTAGCTGCTGAGAGAACTGAGCGAACATCACCCTCACTCCACTCATAACAATGAAGAAGAAACAGATTACATTTGGTCCCAACTTGATTTTATAACAGTGTGGAAAGGAAGAAATAGAATATTTCTATATCCTTACGTAGAAATGCACTGAATGTACATGTGCTCCCACATGTTCAAAAAAACTTTAACTTTCCTAGAAATAATAAAGAACTTAAGGCATTTTAAGAGCTGCAAGTGATATAAAAGGCAAACATCCCAGACAATGAAAACAAAACAGTTTGTAAATCAATTATAATTTACGAAAACTAAGATTTAAAAAAAATAAATAAATAAAAAAAAATATTTTGTATCTAACACAAGCATTAAGTTCTACTTAAAACCTTGAAGTGTTCCTTTAGGGTTTCAGAAGGATCGTCCTTTTACACAAAGTTTCAAGTGCTAGTTGAATTTAAATAATACAATCTATAAAACAGGATATTACAAATAACATAAGCTCCTGTACAAACTTTATCCGAAATGCTGCTTCTCTGCTACAGGAGAAGGTCTGTTTAAATACACATGTAAAAGTGAGCACTTGTGGCCTATGTCAGAATACACTGTTTTATTTAAATATGTTAATATTTCTCATTATGCCATTAACAATAACCTTCATCCATTTGTGAAAAACATTTTGCCAAGCATGCACATAAAAAATTAGCAAGTGAAGCAAAATCACCTTAATTTGCTTTGGACCAGCAAATAACCAACTAATTTGCAGAAATCCCTGCCAAGCACTCATATTAAATGCTTCATGCTTATTTTATGACCTCTGCTGCTCCTCTCCTTCCCAGGCCCTGAATCATATGATCATTAACATATTGCAAGGTCTGAAACTTTATTTTTTACATTCTTTAATTAATGCCTGTTTATAGAAGGCCATAGGACTTCAGATCCAGTTAATGAAACTTCGCTCCCCCAGGCCCCTGGAGCCCAATAGAGAGCTTTCTCCTCTGTTGTTTTAGTAGCTTTTTTCCAACTGTTTGTTTATACACACTTAATTGATCTCTTTAGTCCCAGAAGCATTCCAGAGACACAACCTGTTCTGAGGCAAGCTAAAGTTTTTTTCCCCTTCTTTATAAAAAGCCCTGATTGCCCAAGGTTATCAGTTTTAATTTGAAAGTTGAAGATTCAGCTTTATTTACACTGTCTAAAAGACAAAATTGATATGGGCCCTGAAGTGTTCATTTTTACATTCATAGGCAGCAGAGTGGATTGCAAACACATACTGTATATAATTATTTTGATGTAGAACTAAGTAATTACTAAACACTGCTATGTCTTGTTTTATTGCATTTAAAGAACTCAGTCTTCATAACAAGTTGAAAATAAGAACAAATCAGCCTGCCAATGCATGAAATTTTCATGGCTCTTCAATTTACATTTTACATATTCCCTATGACAAGAATTTCTATTATGCTATTCTCTTTTTTCTGCTATAATTAAATTAAAAAAAGTAATTGGCTGGTGCTGCACACTGCTGCAATGTCTTAATCACATAGACAAACAGTTTTACAATAGCTTACACCATTTGCCACATGGGGCAATGACATTATTGTACCAGGCTATAAACCAGGAGACAGATATCACATACCAGCTATCAACTACTGTGTTGAATCTCCTGGTGCCTGCTTGTGAAAACAGAGGAGAGAGGTACATTTAGTATGTTGATTGGCAACTCTACATCTGAAATCTTAATTAAGTACAAGTGACCAAGACTAACATCATGATAGAAGCAAATGTTTCTGGTTAAAATGAGTGGCATTACAAACATCTACTTTGATTTCAAGATGTAAAAATCCTTGAGCGGAGAAAATAACACAATATACCACTGCTTCAAAAAAAAAAAAAGGAACTAAGAATACGTTCAAGGTTGGTTTTAAATGTGAAAAATAACACAGCTAGCAGCCATCAAGTAACTTTAATTCAGTATAACAAATCTTTTTCAATAGGATAAGAAAAAAATGCCAGCATAAAAGACACAGTTGCCCTTTATTATAATTTTCTAATTTCCTAATCACCTAAACTGATTTAGACAATACTTCCTCTGCGTTCGAGTTTAGAAAAAGCTACCATGAGAAAATGAAAGGCTTCCAAAACTATTCTTCCATCAGGAATATTTTTAACAGAACCTGGCTTCTAACAAATGCTACCATATTCAACTTGAAAAGAAATGCATTTAAGAACCTATCAAGTCATTTTACTTGAAATCTGTGAGACTTTTTAGATGGAATTTCAATTAAATTCAAAAGCTGTAAAACTGAGGATTTCTCTAAAACAGAAACTAGTCCAGTAAGTTCCTAAGCTTTATTATTGTACTTTTCTCAGTCTGGGATATACATATGTTAAAGACTCGTCCCAGTTATAAAGTCAACTGGGATCAGAAAATCCGTGGCTAATGAACTCAGCCAAACTGACATGCTAGGAGAGCACCTAGCACACACTAAAAGGCTGAAAATTCCTTGCAAGAGTCACTGTGATAGGCTTTTTATTTTTATTTTCCACCCCACAAAGTCACCTTTTGTGGGAAGTTCCAGAGATCTGGGAATTCAGCTAGACAATGAGATGCAAAGATTGAGTTCTTCACATGAGAAAGTTCAAAACCACATGAGCTCACCACCTCTCAGGAACACACATCAGACAACTGGCCAGCTGATCAACATTACAGATGGCTATTCAAACCGAGCCACCCATCACACAAAATTTTTTACCGTTTTATGATCACAATTAATTAGGAATTAGGGCACTCAGTAGTAGTCTACAGCCCTACTCCTATGTTCTTTTTCAGGATAAAACAAATGCTTTCACCTATCACACATGGAATCAATATTCTTGGTGTTGCTCCCAAAGTTAAAAACATTTTTGTTGAAAAGCCCCTTACTCAAGTTAAACCTAGGTGTATATAAGTATTTGTGCATATCAACATTACAGTTACATTACTTTGCCTGGATTTTCTTCCACTTCAAATAAGAAAAAAGATTTTGGACTATTTCTCACTAAACTAAGTTGTTAGAAGAGAACTTATTGTAGATATTCTTTCTAAAACACAACCACTAAACTCCTAACACCGAATCTCAGCTATTTGATGCATAGAGACAGGAGACCAAATCAGAGCAGTAAGCAGATTCTAATTGCACGGAATGGGAGAGGTGTAATAGTGTGTCTCAAAAACCTGGTCCTTAGCATATAGTAAACTCCAACACCAAGACTAAGAGTTCTGTGGTTCCTTTCAAAAACTCATGCTGATAAATCAAATCCATCTTGTGTTAAGAACAATGAAGCCACCATAGGGGGGTATTTAGTCTTCCTACTTAAAATCCCACAGAACCTAATGAAGCTGACACTAGAGAAGAAATGTGATGGGAGAACTCCAGGGAATTAGCCAAAAATCTTATAGTTGTTAGTGTAAACTCATTGAACTGGAAACTGTTGTGTATATACTTCCTACCTATAAATCTCTCATATCGTAACTGATTAAGGCAGAATAGGCATGATCCTGTTCCCACTGATGACAATGGCAAAACTCCAATTGACTGCTTCATTCCTGGATTTGGCAAAAGAAGAATTCATCAGCTCCCAATTACTGTTCAGCACAAAGGACTTGTATGTATCCTAAGGTTTTTCTTACCTCAGCCAAAAGATATTTTCCCACTTTAACCTATTTGTATTTCTACTGCTAAGCAGAACACAATGGACTGAAGTCATGAAGAGAGTGAGGAAAGCCTAGAAAACTTAATGTGTAAAGAGACTATCTCTGTTAAGGTTTCTTAATGCCTCTTGTGCTCCAAGTCTCAAAGTCCATTTCTATTATTTTGTATTACCTTCAGTATTTCTTCAAAAGAGCAACAGCCTTTCTCTATATCATCTAACAATACAGTCCCACTGCTTTGAAGTGCTACTGTAGCACGAAATAGTAATGAAAAAAAACCCATTATATTTCACCACTACATCTCTAAACACTCTAGACCAGGAACAGCACAGTAAACTGTCTCAAAGAGTTCAGGTCAAAACAGGATAAGGACATTGATGCCTTCAAGCATTTCACAAGATTTCACTAACTCAAATAATGAAAGGCTGAAAAATATGGAAGTTATTTAAATGAAATTTAATTTTTCTCAACCTGACCCTTTAGAAATGCTCAATTGAAGCAATGTCAGCACTTGCATTTGCAGGGCCACCATTGCAAAAAGGATTTCAGGTACAACAGTGTTCTTTAAAAATCCTCTCCAAGGTCTGATCAAAGGAACTAGCAACCCCAAGTAACTGCATCCAAACTGAGCAGCATCAGGCCACAATCTCGATTATCTAGACTGGCTCTGCTTACATCTGACCTTCTAAGCCAGTGGAAAAACCTATAACACCACAGACTTTTTCTGCTGGTATAGAAAGAAGCATATTAAGTTTTTACAAGATGTTGCTTTTTTTTTTTTTTTTTTTTTAATATATTTCCTGATTGGAACCTGTTTAAACACATGTATAGCTTGCTTAGCATCCATAAATGTAAATAACTGATTTTAAAAGGAAATTTGTTTTTGTGGTACTCTGTTTAAAAAAAATAAAATTTAAAATGGAGGTTAGCCCATTCTGCAATGCAAACAAAGCTAAGTTAGCTCCTCCCTTTCCCTCAGACTTTGAAATTCATCCATGACTACAAAATTTACCTCACAAAGCAAATACTTCAGTATCACAGTTCCCACTGTAATATATGGAACAGCCAGGATCTTAAGTTCTGGAAAAAACAGCTTGTAGGTGTGTGAAACACTCTTGTACTTCTGTACAGAGAAGCAGTCCTTGCTGCAGATGTTCAGCAAAAAATAAAATTAGAACAACATTTACATAAAGTGTGTCAGTATGAAACCTGGATCCCTGGAAGCACTGCAGAGTGTTCAGCCTTTGCTGGAGCTGAAATAAACTTAGCGTGGCTGACTCAAGATCTGAGAGTTCTGGTTTACCAGCAGAACAGCCACAGTTCAGTAAATGCTAAGCCACAAATTTATGAAAAAGATCTCACAGACCAACAACCAGTTTTGTTACAAAAGCATCTCCAATGCTGGCATCACAGGAATGTTTAGAACCCAAGCAAAATATTTAGTCATATTCACATCTCATCCAAAAGGAACAGGTTCTCATCAGCCTCTTCAATCTAACCAACCTTCAGTCAGGAAAAAGGCAGGAAGTTTTACAATGTCACTATTTATTTTGTAAAAATTGATCTCCAAAACACAAAAATATTCACAACTCTAGGCAAAAGAGTTCACAGCTGAGAAAAGTTTGTGGTGCCTTAATAATGACAGAAAATCAAAGCAGCTCCCAATACATCTTATTTTCTAGCCCAGCATTTAACAATATTTCTATTTATGAATAGATACTCAATAAGAGAGCATTTACAGTGAGAAAAATTGTACTTCTCCACCCATCAATTTAGGGCTTGAAAATAGAATTCTTTGCCTTTTTTCAGCATGCCACCCTTTAGGGCAAAGAGTGGTAATGAACACCTACTAGTCACACAGAATTATAGTGCTCTTTATTTCACCCAGGGCTGAAAAAATTTCCAAAGGTTTGGAATCCTGAAACCTGTAAACAAAATCTGTGGAGCAGATAAAATTTTAAATGGCACAATGCAATTAAAGCTGAATTCAATTTGAGCGCACCCTGTCCATCTGTCAGAGGGAAACAAAAGCCGAGGAGCTCCATTATTGCTGAATCCCTGCTCTTGTTAATTTGCTTGCTGAGAGATTTCAATTTCTAGGAAGTGCACAAATTAGTGTTCAGTCAGGGCTAGATCCTCAGTAAGTATAAGCAGATGGTGGAAATCAGCCCTAATCAAGTAGCCAAAGCCCTTTTTTCTGTCTGATTAAAGCATTTTAATCCTTTCATATTGTCTGTGTTTTTTAGTAAATATCTACCATCATTTCTCCCCCTCCCCATTTGCTATAATTTTTATTCTGAAATAGAACAAAGTTCAGTTTCTAACAGATTTACTTATTTTTACAAGAGTGTACTTTTTAACCATACTAGTGTACTTTGGGCTAGGCAATGTGGCCAATTAGATTATCCCATTTATTCAGTTCATTGAACTTTTTTTTAAATTTTTTTTTTTTTTACTGAAAACAAGGTAGTTAATATACAGCCAGCTAAAGCAATATATACTGTTTAGCTAGTTTCTGATTATCCACTGGAAGACTCCTCCAAACAGTGAATTCATTATGATTATGATTAAGAAAAAAAAAAAATCAAACAAAAAAACTCAGAGAGTAATTGTGCAAAATTATGATACTATGTTTTGTGAACATTTTCTACCTCTGTGGTGGAAAAGAAGCTGATTTTTTCTATTAGTACAAGCCACACAGATGTCCATTGCAGGAGGAAAGCATGTTTATACCACAAAAGAAGGCCCTAATAACTCATAGATGCCACAGGCATTTGTGAGTAATGAGAGCTAAGATTAACACAGAAACATTACAAATATTATTGTGAATAGAATACAATACATAATTAACTCTTCACATTTTAATGAAAAATAGCAGAATTTGTTATTTCAATGGTTACTTATTGTTGAATTTGCAGATAATGGTAAGTATGAGGGAACTGCCTAACTGAACATATATTTACAGAACCAAGATAAGAATACCAAACAAAACAGCCATAAATTTGATTTGCATAAAATATACATGGTGAAACTTTGACTGCAATTTATATTGCTTTATCCTTTGGAAAAATATATAAACAGATTTTTTTGAAAAGCTGGTATCCTTTAGACCAAAATCTGTTTAACATTATTATATATGTTACACTTTCATCTGTGTATTATATAAAACAGCTGAAAAATATAAACTTTGATAGCTGGATCTACACAGAAGTGTGTAAAACAATAACCTTAGGGACACATTCTTCAAAAACAGTACACAGGATTTAGCCACACATTTGCCATTAAAATTAATGGGAGTTATTTAGCTATAAATCTTGAAGAAAAGACTTTGAAAATGTACCCCTTAAAGTCAACACCATCAACATAATGCACAAGGGTGGAGGAAAATTGAATTTTGAACAATGAAGAACTTGAATATAAACCATGTGTAGTATTTTCACTGAATGATATTTCGGTATCCTGTAAAGCAACTTTATTGCCTAACTGCCATATTAAAAAACCCACACCTAATATTTTCAGAAATGCGATAAATAAGAACAGATGATTACTTCCATTTATCAGAGGTTAAAGTCACAACAATAATGAAAAATAACTCCTTGGTAAGTATCTGAAATGGAACAGAAATTTATCCAAAGAACATTTTTAAATTTCCTGATCGTGCTTCTAAAAATTTAGGGGTGTTAGTACTGAGGAGTTTTTTTCTATACAGAAATCCCTCATATAAACAAATCTACTATATGCTGATTCCTGATTTAATACACTCGCATTTTTCATGTTTTCCTCTACTTTTCATATTAAAGGACCTTTATTTCTTCTAATAGCCTCAAGCAAGTCTCCTTCTAGTCTCCTAAGCAAACACTAACACTTACATTAGCGTAACACTTGTAAAGCAGCTTTTCTGGTAGTAAAATGAAAAAAGGCATCAGTTGATCCCTGAATTAATCCCATTGAGAGACTTGATCCATTTGTCGCCCCATTCCTACCCCACTCTCCCAAATGCCCACTTCCTTCTCCCATGCTTCACTAGAGAAGGAAGAAAACCGAAGCATATTCTACTAAAAGCTATTTTTCAGCACTAAAAGTAAGCTAGGAAGTTGGGTTTGGTTTAAGATTATGACAAAGGCTGTCCCATCATTTCAAATGGAATTTTGTGAGATGAAGACTAAAGGACAACATCATCCTTCCAAAAAAATTTTCCAATCGTGCTTCTACTTTCACCAAGAAATAAAAAAAGAATTTACTCCCATGTCCTTTCACTCCTCAGTTTACTCCTGGAACTGAGAGGATGTCATGGTGACAGGTACTAAATATTACACCCAAAGTATAGACTCAATTCCCATGGGCCACTGAATGCCTGTAACTGAGAAGAGACACCCCACTCTGCACTACCAGAGGTACCTCATCCATTTTCAGGCTTTCACACCATCCTTGTTGCTTAAAAGCAGTATTAATGAGAGAAATGGTGAGCCAAATAATCATTCCAAACATGTAAACTCAGTTCACGATTATTACTAACTTCCTAAAAATAGCAAGTTCCTATCTGGAACGCAACACAGAAAGCAAAATTGCTTGTTGCTGCAGCAGGATGCATTCAGACATTAAGATAACAGTAACCTAGATGAATGAGAAGTGAACTCTAGACATGTTCACCTTGTTTTCCACACTCTTGTCACCTTCTTGAATCTAGCCAGAATAAAATTTGAATATATTTAGAATCAACCATACAATGTTGCAAAATACTAAGATAAAACATTATGTTTCACTAATTTATTAAATCAAAGGAATTTTTTTTGCTCTACAAATGAAAGTCTTGTTTTTTCATATTACACTTTGAATCTTTCAAATCCTCCACTCTTTGTTTTGTGTATTATTTCCTTCTCGATTTGCAATAATCACCTATAATTTCAAATATAGTTTAATTTTTGTAACATGAAACAGGATGATGCATATTGCAAACATATGCATCAACACATCTGTGTTCCAACCTTTGATTGCTGTAGTACTAGCATTACTTTAAGAATAAAAGAATTGATGCCTTAAAAATCATATACTGCTCAGACAAAAACAATCTGATACTATGTTTTAAATACACTGTGCTGTTTTAAGTAATACTTTTGAGGAAATCTGTAACATCTGATTTCTTTTAAATGTAAACTGTTCTTGACAGCATGGAGATTCTTTTTCAGCCTTTTTATTACTATTACTGCAGCTGCGACCTCATACATACACTGCACATATCATATATACCCTATACATACTCCGTGGAACACTTGAAATGGGAATGTGAAGAAGTTGTCTGCAAACTGCAAAAGAGGTTTACATATAGTTTAAGAGTCACAGCATGCTTATCATGTTGATCAATATTATCTCATTTGCATATACTCCATATGGCAGCATTCATCTGTTGTCTTTTGCTTATACTTAGACCAAGGACTCCTTGGGGCAGGAACTGAGTGTCTGAACTGAGCAGTGCAGCAGTCCACAGTGAGGACTTCAAGAAACAGCAGTGATGTGAATTGGAACAGAAATACAGAAAATGAAAATACGAGCTTTTCACAGCTAGTAAATAATGTAATACTTGTTTAAAAAGAAAAAAAAATCTTGACTCTAAAATTCATATTATAAACAAAACAATTTTTTAATTACTGATAAAATTGTCACAGGTGAGACTAATACTCTTAAAAGCACTCCTGAAATCAAGATTGGGCAAGTTTCTTATAGAGGCATTAATGCAAATATAAACTAAAGGACATTCAATAGTCTGTGTTATTGTAAGCAGATAACAGTACATTATATTACAGATATTTAATTTTACAGAATTACCAGTGCGAGGATGTACTTTATTTTCTGCACATCTGCAGTTAAGATCATTAACAAAATTTAAAACTGAACAGTTAACAATGTACTTATTCCTTTGTTTTCTCATGAGAAGACATCATGTACACATCATCTATAAAACTCTGCAGTATGAACTCTACCTCGTCTATCTCAAGATTCCTTGATCATATAACCAGACCTCATAAATGTCATTCATCTACCTTATGAATATGAACACATCTCTAAGGTACTTTGGGTGATGTTCATGTTTGGCTTTTAGACTTAAAATAAATTAATGTTATTGACATAACTTTACACAAAGGAAAATTTATTAACTAAACTCATCAAGGTCTTTTTTTGACATGGTTTACAAGAAAACTGAATCTTTGGAGGAGATTGACAGGAAAACTCCTTGCAGCATCTTAGCATGTTCTCTGCAATACAGTAAGAAAATATCATTAGCTATTCCAAGTAAAACTTTCAGCAAATGTGCCTAAGACATATTGACCTTCATATAGTCAGGAAATGCATCTTGCATGTTTATGTGCTTTTAAATATAATTTGTCTAAACTGTCTGAAGTAAATCAAAAAGCTATCACTCAATCCTCTCAGTAGAAAGGGTAAATTTTAATTGCAGAACTTAAAACCTCACAATTAAAAGCTGTGTTGCTACTTAAAGCTAGCACAAACACAAGAATGAGAGTTCATGCATACAAATCAGCTTTTCTACCACATACAGAAGAGTTCTGCAGAATAGCCTGATGAATAGTCTGTACCTTCTAAATTTAGGTACAGGGAAAAACAAGTGAAATATTAGCCATGTTTTAACAAAATATAAATTCTTTCCTTGTCACTTTGATTTGTGAATGACTGTGTGATAATCCACATTTGATTAGTGAGAAAGCTAAAATGATGTTGATAATTCAAAGGTAAGCATGCAAATAAAAAACGTGATGAGAAATAAATGCAACCAGAAACTGGAGAGAGTAGGGTTTCGTTTTCTTTTTTCCTGGAGTGAGGCATTTGCAGAAAACCTTTCAGTAAGCAAACTCAGAATTTATTATTTTCTAATTTAAAGGAAAAGCCCCAACTGTAGTATCTCACACAGTCAATCCCACAGGTAGATGGAAGTAAATATTCATAAATACCAACTATGAACAAAAGGAAAAAATCCAGTCATTGAAAGAAAAATTACATACTTCTCAACTCTTGTGTTCATTATTTTATGCCAGATTCTCAGCTGGTTTACCTTAAAAGCTCTTCTCTTAGTTAATGGGTCCATGTCTGTATGCCAGATGAAATTCTAGCCTTCTGTCTGCAAAATCCATCTTCTAACCCCTCCTAAAGGAACCAGCAGACAGTTTACACAGCTAAACCAGTACCCAATTATCCTTCTCTGCCATGCAGGGCTGGATATGCCAGGAGGATTTTGGCTATGATAACTGGTCAATCAGGAGTCACTTCATTTTGTCAGGAAGGAGAGAAGATAGAAATGGTGTACAGTTAATTGAACACCCTGGCATAACCTTGCACTAATCTTCTTCAGGAAGAGGCTTAGGGCTTAAGGCAGGCATTCCCAATGGACTCTAAACCATCTCCAGACTCCTTATGAAGCTGACAAAGACTTTCACCAATTCAGTATCAGAACATCTAAGCTACCATTTTCTTAAGCATCAGAAACCTGATTGGAATCACACCAAATGACTCTGAACAAACAAGTGGGCACTGGTATTACCATGGCACCTAAAACCTTTAGATTTTACATCGTCCACAAGTGGGTGAATGGACTATGCTACTGTTTCATCAGTTTTAAGGACAACTATTTGAAATTCAGTTCATCAACCTGGGTTCACAAATTTGGGTTTTACCAGTGGTGGCCACACTAAAAATAGCGTAAGAAAGTCCTTTCCCCTGGTTTAGAGGAAAGAGAATTGTATCTGAGATAATGGTGGCAAATAGAAAAAGGTACTGCAGTTGTCACACACCATTTATCTATTATGCCTCCCTTGGCTTATCACAGGATAATCTTTTAATACTTTTTGTCTTGGCATAGGGAGGAGAGGCATCTCTGAGATGATAGAGCAGAAGAAAGGATTTGGAGGGGTGAAAGAGAATTCTAATTGCAAAATCACGTATTAATTTTCTGGTGTCAAATGAACACTGCACCAGACATGTCCCTGGGAAACAGAAGTTTCAAAGGTTTTAAAAGCATCCCTGGGAAGAAAAGGTTTCGAAGACTATCTCATTGCAGGCAAATGTCCAGGTGCTACTTGCTTAATGCCACGTTTGACTTGAAAATCCTAACATTTTCTTAGTAGAAACTTTGGGAAGTATCTATTGTGGAGTCAAAAAAAAAAAAAATAATAAAGTATGTCAGCTAAATTGAATTCAAGTTTAAGTAGTACTTAAAAATCTGTAAAGCTAAGATCAAAACATAGCTTCCACACCTAGTTAAAACTGCCAAAACTCAAGCCAGTTCTTTGTCCTCACTGCTATTCTGCTATTTAAAACAAGTCAGTTAAATTAAAAAGCAACTTCTTCATGATCAATAGAAATAAATCTGGATTTTTATTTTCCAATGTCTGGTACCCTGGGCTTGATTGTCCCTCTTGGCCTCACCTTACCTTGGACCAAGAAACAGCAAGTACTGAAGTCATTAGCCCTAGGGACATCAGTATGTGCCCAATCCTGCTGAGTGCCAGCAACATTTCCAGCCTTTGATTGATGCACATGACAAAACAATTGTCAGGACCTCAACCTGACATCAGTGCACCCACTAAAGGAAGCATTCTCCAAAGAAGACATTTCTCTTCTGGGCAAGTCTCCTCTGAATTAGAGGTAACATGAACCAGCTCTTCTAAAAAGTACAGTAATCCAGGAAATTGCACATCTCATCTTTCACATCTGCTAGCAGGATTTTCATACTACATATTTATCAGAGACCTGAGTTACTTCAAGAAGAAGGATTAATTATGTTTCTTGGCCAATGGGATATACCTTAGATAAATCCAGGAAGATTTTTTTTGCATAATTTGCCACAGTTTTAAGGATTAACATAGAGGCAGGTCACAAGAAGTTCATCTGCTTTTTTTTTTTTTTTTGTCGTTGGAAAATAATTCAAAGGGAAGGTAAAGATTTGGTTTGGTTTGGATTTTTTCAAGAAACAGTTTGAAAACAATGGTGTTTGAAGTTCAGGAATTTGGATAATTTCTGGATTCCACTTGTAAAAGTGGAAATCAAAAGAGAGGTAGTTGTTGGACAACTTAAATAATTTCCTTAAACATCTTTTTGCGTCCTTTTTCTTAGCCGGTTCTGAGTATTTCCACTGGAAAGAATACCCTATCCTCCTGCCTCACCCAGACTAACACTTGAACCAACACCTTGTGAGAGAAAAGGTCAAACCACAAAAGGGAGAAACAGGTAAATATGCAGGTCTTACTTCTTTAAGAAACCAGGATAAAAATATTGTACATGGGTGAAAGTGTTTTAAAAAGAGATTAAAAAGTACCAACCTAAAATCACCTAGGAATAAGTTTTTCCGAACAGTATCAATCTTCACCACAAATAATGCAAAACTGAATGAAAAGTCCACATATTCTCTATTTCAGCATCACACTTTGTTTCTTTTAAAAAACTTTTCTTCCAAGTACTTTCTAAAAAATAACAGTCCTCATTTTTCTTTTCACTAGAACAAGAAATTTCAAACACCTACTTTCAAATATAATCTAAAAATCCAATACTTTATTTAATTTATTAGAAATAACTAACCATCAGAAATGCTCATTTTGTGAATTAGATCATCATAGAATCATTGAATAGTCTCAGCTGGAAGGAACCTTAAAGACCATCTAGTTCCAATCCTCTCACCACAGGCAGGGAACTTCCACTAGACCAGGTTGCCCAGGGTCCCATTCAATATGACCTTCAACACTTCAGGGATCCACAGCTTCTCTGGGCAACCTGTTGACTCCAAATAGAAAGGAATGAGAAACGGGTAACATTGCTGACAAAGCAAAAGTAAATTACCCACAGAAAGAGGTGCTCAGCATTCCTATATAAAGAAAATAAGAAGCCGTGTAAAAAAACAAAGAGTGCAGACCCTCAGTGGGCACGAACTACAGCAGGTCCACAGACTGCAATGACATTATGTTAGATTATAGCAGCTACAGAAGTGTCCCCAAGCATTATGCTCATGCTCTGATAAACACTGACCTAAAACACGTTCTGAAATGCCATCTTCTCATTCAGACAAGGCTCCTCAAGGAGGATCTCCTCGTAAGGTACAACTGCCAGGCCGTTTGCAGTAAAAGGCAGTCAGTGAGGAACTCACTTTGCTTATGGTGTGAGAGCATTTCATAGAGGTTGAACTGGGAGTAAGTGTGAACACTTTCCATGTAGGAACAGCAGCACAAGCAAATGAGAGCAGATACTCAAAACTGCTTCTTCAACCATTCTAAAAAAACCTGGACCACACAATGGTAATCTGAACATAAGCAAAATAGTGCTATTTTTTTCTACACAGGCAAAACACAAGATTTTCTATTAAGTTAATATAATCCACAATAAAACCTCAGTTATGTTTAAGCACTGAATTATTTTTGTAGTCATAGTATTCATTTAGGAGTTGAACTCCATGATCCTTGTGGGTCACTTCCAACTCAGGATATTCCGATTCTATGCTGCTAGAGTCAAACACCTTTTTCTTTTTAACAAAATATAATTCCTTAAATAATAGATAAATAAATAAATAAACCTGCATAAGGATACAGTCTCTGCCAAGGCCAGCTGTCTTTACTGATATGTACCAGGAGCACAATTTAAAGCTATTTTAAGAAGTTGTTATTTAGAGAGTCAACGTTTTTCCAAAATGTCAAAGTTTTGTGTAAAAGAGAACAACATCTTTAAAGAATAAACTAAGAATACAACAGTTGTTATTGGAATAGGAATGTGGCACTGAGTTTCTTCTACCACTTTAAATTATGGGAAACCTTAAGTATGTAAGGCATGAAGGAACTAATAAAAAGGAGGCAAGTCCTACTGTACACTTTATTTCTACTTCAGTTGAATTCTTTAAGAAAGATAATTTAAAGAATATTTTGCTCCTAATGTTCCAATCTTCTCTGAATTCATTGTTCATGTGGTGAGGAAAAATGCTCTACCACTCTCCATTACTTGCATTTTTACATATCCTTAAATTGTCAGAATTTTCATATACTGATCATTATGCAGTTTTAGTAACTTGCTTTTGCAATGATCAAAAAGGGAGAAAATCAGCTCCTAGCTTTAGTACCACTGAGTGGCTCTACATAGGTACTCTCCTGTACTTGGAGGCAGCAGCAACACAAAACAGTGGCCAAAAAAAGGACAGTGGGAAATTTGCATCTGCCTTTAACACCAGGATCTCACATTTTCTTCTTGACAAAAAGGTAACAACTGCTCTGAGTTCCTCCATGCAGAAAAGTTCAGTGTTCTCCACTCAATGTGTCCCCCAGCATCATGCAATACCACCAACAGCTGTGGATGAAGAAATCTTTTCAGTGCACCAGAAACAGAAATGAAGAACCAATAAAGATATCCTTTCTGCTTCTCCTTTCTTATTTATTCAAGCACTCTACAGGTATTATTCATTACACTGTCTTTCCATAATAACCAAAATATAAAAATAAAGTCTACTCTGTGTTATTGCTGACATATTTGCTGCCTCCTCAAATGGCTTGCAATCTTTCTTTTAAACACCATATCTGGAATTTCACCACAGATCATGAAATTATGTATCTCAATTTTTGTGAAAAATGAGCCTAAATAAAACAAAGTATGCCAAGCTAAAATCTACATTATCTATTAAGACTACAGGAGAAAAAAAAAAAAAACTAAAACAAACAGAAGCAAGACATATGAAAATCAAATTCACTGTGATTTTTAGTCAAGCTGAAATTCTAGGATGAAACATCTGCATGTAACTTTCGTACAGCATGAAAATGGTGTTACTGATGGAAAACCAAGAGGTAACATTCACACATACATGCGACACACAACATGAAAAGTACTGCGGGCTAGCACATTTCCAGGGACACACATTAAAACACAAGTCTGAGGACTGCCAGGAGGACTGCCAGGATGGTGGAACTGAGCACAGGTTCGTATCTCTCTTCTGATACGATGTCAGCACCACTCTAAGCAAAGGCAGCAGCCTCCAAAAGAAATTTAATCCAATCCACGTCTTGTGGAGTGGGTGGATGATGAAGATTCAATGTCTGAAGACTGGTAAATAAAGAAAATCAATAAAAAAGGAGTTCCTTAGTATTTCTCTCTTTATGAACAGAGAAAAGAAAGCATGAATTTTGAAAGTGCAGCCAGTATAATTTAGATTAATCTAGAAAACAACATTCAGAAGTTTGCCCAAAAAACATCAAAACATCTAACTAATTTGAAACAGTATTCCTTAGATTATTTCTTTTATAAACAACTTTCATCACCCATTACAAAAAATGCACACAAATTCCTTTCTGGATATAAGTAGAGCTGCATAATATTTATTTCTGTTCATTAGCATGCTCAGTTTGTTGATAGATTGCTTTCATATCATATGGGGGGAAGAGGAAATTGGAACCAAAACCAAAAAGCAATTTAATTATTTTAATTAATTCCAGCTTTTGAAATTATGCAGAATGCTACTGAATATTTAAAAAGCTATACAGACCAAAATATATTTATGCTGCATTGTACAAAATGGAATGCAGAAGGAAGGTACTCTTCTAGGCTCTTTGAGAAGTTGCACTGGAAAGTATCACAATCTAGATCATAAGTGCATTTTGTTTAAATGTAAATAGGCATTTTGGATGGTTAATATGTAATATGTTAATGCAAGTTATAGATTACCAATAATATCAAAAGAAAAGCACATTTTTAAAACTGGTTGCTAATCCATAAGATGCATGCAATCGAGAAACACTTGCTGTGGAATTAGGGGTCCTGGGCTCACTATATGCCTTCACTCTATTTTAACATATTGGACCAACTAACTAAACTAATTAGTTAAAAGTAGAACTGCAACCTGAGTAACCCTCATAAAGAATGTAAACTAGACGGGTGGGGAGGTCTATAGGTGTCAATCAATAACAAAATGCAAACTGTCAAGCTTGCTTTGCTAACAAACTGTCACATCAACAATATGCAGTTAATGACTACAAATTAACTGTATACCAGATGCTTGACACTTTGTTATGACACTTAGCAAGCTAGTTGACATTTGGGGGATCAAAGCTTCTTTAATTACACTTTGTATAACATGTGCAACCTTTATGCTAATGTCCACATATTCCTTAGAGCACGACTGTTCAAGTGGCAGAGACTGGGTTTTTTTGGACTTCGAAACAATCCAGTAAATCTGGGTTTTTAACCGAAACAGAACTGCTTTTACATCATTATTCAGTATTATACCCTGTCTAAAATAACTCTTTAACTTGATGTACTATACCATATTCACTCACTTATAGACACCCTCTGCGTGAAATAATGCATTTTCAAACAGTGTTAACAGTATCTATAAAAGAGAGAAGCACTAGACACACTGCATTTAAAAGCAACTCTGTGTTCAAACTGATGTCTAGAATCAACACTACACATTGATACGTCTTTCCTAAACCAAATTAACTTTCTAATCACACAACTAAATGTAGGACACAGTACTAACAACATTTTTATTTAACCAGAACTTATTATATAGTTTGTCATGCTCATGGAAAAAATATCAACTAAAAGCAGTCCCAGGTTTGCAAATCCATTGCCTTACTGTGTTGCTGCAAAGGTGTGTTTCCAAACATTGCAACTTTCCTGTTAATTTCTTAAAATACAGGTCCCGAAATTTCACAGGAAATGTGTGCAAGTTGAGGAAGGAAAAAAATATCATAATCCTAAGTACTAAAGACTTCTCTTAGCAAGGGAAAATAGCCTTTAAAGCAAAAAATAATGTTGAAAGTAACATCTTTCTTCTTATTCTAGACAAAAGTGAAATTTTGGAAGAAACACTATGAAGGCATAAATTCAAATGGCCTTTTTCCATCCTAGACACGTGACTCAGATTTTAAAATACATTTTTATTTGGATTACATTAACATCCTTTTTAAGACCACTGACCAATTCAGGTTTTACCTTATAGCACTTATTACACTGGATGTTAACTCTGTTGAATGTTAACTGCTATGATCACCACAGTGCATCAGGGGACATTAACTCTGTGGAGGGTTTCTTGGTATCTCTGGGAAAAGCTTTCAAATTGCATGAAGCACCAAAGCTGGGTTTAGATGTCTTAGCCACTTGCCTCTTTATTCTCCTTGTTCTATGCAAACTGCTAAATTAATTTTCTGTAAACTCACAGCTCTGTGCCATTTTTGTCCTAACAATGTAATACAAATAAGCCAAATCATTGGTACCCTTCTTTGAAGCATGCTGGCATCATTAACTGTACTGACCAGACTCATCTAACCTAACAGAGGTCTAAAGCATAAGCATACACATCTAAGCAAATCATTCCTTACTCTCAACTGAAAGGAACAGGAAATTTTAAGGCACAATTCATCTGATCTATTTTAGACGTTCACATCAGGAGCAGATAAGCAGCTCTCTGGAAGTGTTTATTTCTCTTTTACATAGCCCAGCTGCAGATGAATCCCTTCCTCAGGGCTTCCGGAAGGATCTACCAGAACTATTCTATCCAGGCATCTACAAGGTCATGAAAAACACCTGTAGCTTGTCTACATGAGTGGCTTAGCAAAGCTACTCATTCATGCATCTAACTTGATTTTGATGGCAAACTTGATCACTTGAAGGTTCAGCATATTAGAATTACTCAAACTCATCTAGCTAAGAGTTCCCATTATTACTCAGAAAAGACAACAGGAAAAATGCTAATCCTAGATGCTTTCTAACCAAGTCAGGGATACAAAAAAGGGTATCAGCACTGTAAATGAGAGCTTGACCACCCAGCTGGATAAACTGTGAGAAGAAAGATATTAATATGTAGGATATTGATTTTTGTGTTTTCCAGGATTCAGTTAGATCTTTAGATCCCAAGACTGAGGACACTGCCATCATGACTCAGATGGTATCAAAGCCATAGAAGTGACATTATTTATCCTCTTGTAGTATTCCTGTATTTAATTACTTCATGCCAGATACAACTTATTTGTGTCATAATCTAACAAATAGTTAAGAAATATGTACATTCATCTGCTTTCTATTGCATGGTACCACACTGCATGTGGTCAAATAACCATGGATGCATGTGCTTTTTATTAGAAATCCTTTTAAAGCATCATCCACCATCTACAAAGAACAGCAGAGAAACCAAAAAGCTGCAGAGATGATCACAGAGAAACATGAAGTGAGAATCTGTTGTGTGAATTCCCCATGCAATGCTCAAAACACTGTCTGCAGTGATACACTTCTGAATACTATTTTAACCCAGCTATCAAATCCAAAAGATCTGCCAATTTAGTCCACATCTTTACTCTGTTTTCCCCTTTATTATGGGTAGTGACAGTGGTGTCATTCTATTCTGCAGTCACTTAAAGAGCAAGATCTGGGACAAATCTGATTTTCCAAGTTCTGCGTATTTATCAGTTTTGGGTTTCAGATTCTTTGTACAAAAGCCACGACATTTGGCTTGCAGAGCATGCACGTAATGAAAAAGCATTCCTTAAAAAAAATCCCAAATTTCACTTAAGTTAATTTTGGCTAATTGTTTCACACTAAATAAATAAATAAAAAGAAAACCATCAAACTTTACGACAGCATCCTATATCTGTAAAACTTAGGAGAGCTTATTTTCTTTCATCTTTAAAAATATTACTCAGATGAAAGGCAGATGTTTTAGACCCAGAATGATTATAAAACTGATATAATATCAGTGGTTATCTATTAGGAAAATAACGGAATTATCATTTCCATTATTTTCAATATGCTGCTGTGAGCTATGTAGTAATAATTCTGTAAGCTTCCTAATATAATTTTAAGTGCTACATGTTTGAAAAAAGTAAAAATTATATGAATATACCCACTTATGAAAAAAGCTTTCACTGATTAGAGCTCATTTCCCTAATATACAGATTTCTAAAGACAGCTCTATTTTAGTTATGTAAAGCATGTAAAAATTGGCATGTGCTCAATCACAGCTGAATCTGAAATAAGCCTGTCATTTTAGACACCATACTTTGAGGGTGGGAGAGGGGAAGCTCCTCCAGAAAAACTTTTCCTGGAGTTGAAGTGGCTAATGGTCTGCTGGCACGACAATATTTTCCAGGAAAATGTTATCGGTTCATTGTTATTTTCCAGGCAGAAGAAAGAAGAAGATGCTATTTCTTCTCAAAAGACCCCAAATGTCACTTTTCTCTTTGTGGAATGAACAAATTCCACCAATAATGCCCTACTCTGGCTCTCATCTTGCAGCCCTAAAGAAATACAAGAAAGCTTCTGATCCAAGTAAGAAGACATGCAACTCTAGGATTGCTTTAATTCACATATACATACATACTTGCGCATACATACAGTCTTTTATGTGGGAAAACAATTCGTTATTTCTTTAGGAATATTCACCTCAGAAAAAGCTAAGTATCTTCTCATTAACTGAAATCAGAAACATTAGAAAGAGCTAGCCTCATTACTGCCATGTTTAGCTTATTTTTACCCATTTCCTGAGCAGAACATAACTAGATTCTTTTTGTTGTTGCTCTGATTAAAATGGGCACTGACTTCTTCAAGCTGTAAAAACAAAACTGATCTTTAAAACCTGCTTAAATTCATCACCAGAGTTCACAAACTTTATGAGAAAGAAATATTATGGGTCACTGTATGAAAACTGAATTTGAAGAAATGCTTTTCATCAGTTAGCAAAACCCCTTGATACCCAAACAGCATGCACATAATGATACTAAAAGCTTGCAATGGAACTTTAGAGGGCTATCAAGCTGGGAAAGATCTCATAAAAAGACAAGTGATTAACTTATTTAAACCAAGCAGGAATAGGAGTCAAAACCACCTCTCTCTTACTTCTTCTCATGCATTTTGCTCTGGAATAAATGGATCTCACTATTGTCATTTATCAGAGAAGAAATAAAATATAGCTAATTTAGTTAGTTCATAGAAAAATATTCAGCTGCTCATGAAATAACTAATTCAATGGACAACAATTTGCTAACACGAATTCAGGCTGAGAAACACGAAAATTCGTTTTTTCAAAAATGTCCTGAATGTATTGATTAGTAAACTTATGAGTAATTTTACTGGTTTATATATTTTTATACATTTACATTAAAACTATTTATAAAACCTCTTGATTTAACAGCTGTAAATAGTTAACAGCATTTTTAAAATAAGTACTTAAATGAACACAAGCTACCAAAGGAAAAAATACTCACTAAAACTAAAAAGCCCTAGAACTGCTTGGTAATGTGTCCTTAATCAAGACAAAAGTAGTTGGTGGGGTATATTACAGTTAAGAGGATGTATCCACAGCAGATGAAAGTTTGCTCTCAATTTATGACCCCTAATAAAATCAATTAGATTAAGCACAAAAAGCTTGAGTAAGGAAATGGTAGCTAAATACATGAAGTTCAAAAGAAGTAAAAGTTGTTAAAGAAGAATTATTTAAAGGTTTTAGGTCACTTAGGAGTCTTATAAAGAGTTCAGAATAGTTAAGTAGAATAAATATTTGTTTCACAAAATGTAACCTGCTTAGGATGTTAATACTGAACATTTTCCAGGTTTGCAGGATAATGCAACTATTTCAAAACACACAAGACAGATCTGCTTAGACTGTGGTACCATGTCTGTGCTTAAGCCCCAGAGAAATGTTTTCATAAATCAAGAAGATACCTACGGAACAGAAAAAAGAGAGCTTATATTCTCCTATCAGGCAATTTATGGACAATAGAAATATGGTCCACTACTCTGTACAGTCCTCAATATTCCATAGCCAGAGTGTTCTGTGTACAGTAGCCTGTATTTATTTTGTTCCTCAAATTAAACATGAAAAACAGTCAGATACCCAAGTGCTGTATTTCTTACTGCTTGTTGACCTGTCACATGAAACAGGATCTTGGGACATGACTACCATAATGCAAAAGTAAATCATTCAGGCTTTAGATGTCCTTGGCTGTCATAAAGGTTTAGAGTAATCTTCGCAATTTTTGTTTATCCTTCCATCTCCAGCAGCAGTTAAGGCTAGACTGTTATTTGGGGAATACTACAGGGGACATTCAACTCTGGCAATTTCAGTGATAATATAATTAATAAATAAATTGATAATTTATTATTTAAAATCTTCATTTTAAATGCTTGGGCAGATAAAGATTATTTGCAGAAATTTGCAGCACTGCTCCCTTTCCCAGCAGCTATGTAATTATTACAAACAGAACACATAAAGTGCCTGTGAATTTATTCAATTTTAGGCTTTCTCACTTAATTCTGTATCCTTTCACTTAGATTTACATGTCTGCAATGCAGAAATACCTGCGTGGCACAGCCATCCTGTGTACGTCTTTTACAACCAGGGGTGCAACACAGGGACTTCTATAGTTTGCTTCCTCTGACCACTCTGAACTTCTTTCTAACAAAGTGTATAAACATCCTAAAAATCCAGTTCCTTGACTATCACACAGAAGATCACTGGTCACTGGTTCTGATGGAGAGTTCTACAATGCAGACGTAAACTGGGATGAACCAATCCCACCACTGCAGACCAAAGTATTTTAAATACTGCAAGTATAGGTCCTGTTGGTGGGATGTTTAGGAAATTTTCTCTATCTCCAAATGACAGCTCATGTGTGAGGTAGGTATGACATCATCTAGGAAATGGCATGAGAAAGTGCAGTTTTCTGACACAGTGTTTGCAGATGGAAAGAAATAAACCTAATGTTGCCTTGTCTGTATGCCTTCAGGAAATAGTTTCTGGAGTAATTTTTTTTTTTTTTTTCCAGAGGGAACTAGCTGGTTTATCCCAAAAGACTACACAAAAAAAACCCAAAAGAACGCTACAACTGAATCTTTCTCTGATCACCCTGTGTTCTACTACAGAGTGGGGGCAATCAGGATCCAGTAAAAATTGAGCTATTTTAAAGCATAAGAATGCCCACAGAGATCAGCTCTACATAAGGCACCACACACAGACTTAAGGAAAACACTCTCTAGATAAATCACTTTAGAGATAGCAAAGAAAATTTACCCAAGAGTACAAATATTTTAATGTTTTTTGGGCTTTCCTTGTTAAATAGACTCAAATTTGATACCTTTTATAAACATTTTGGTTGTGTAATACTCTAAAATACGTATTTTCATAATGGAAACATTCAGGAAATAGAAAAAAATCAAACTTACTGGTTTAATACACTGTAGTTTACAAATACACATATATACAAATGAGTATCTTGTATACACATCAGTATATAAATCTATTGCAAACATTACAGCTACACAGTTAATTGATTTTTTTCAGTATGCACTCTAAATTTAAAGTGTGGCAAGTAAAGTTTGCAACAGTGTTTTTCAACTACGTTGTAAGTATGCCATTAGCTTGTCTTGCTCATGTTAGATATCTGTTTATGCCACGAAGTTCAAACAAACATGTGACTTCTTTAAATTCAAAGCAAGCAATTTGTAGGCTGCTCATCCATTATCTCCAAATGCGCTCTCTGTACAAGGTCTACTAAAGTAATGGTTCTTTCATCAAAGCCTAATGGTTTGTTTCAAATAATCAAAGTAGTGTTTATATCACTGTCCTCAGGTGCAACCATTTTGTTTCCAGGAGAACAGTATAGTACACGCTAATGTCACAAGTGATAAATCAAAGCAACTACATTTGTTTCTCTACCTTAACCAATCTACCCTATGTCTTCAACAACAGCAACAAAAAAATCACCCTGGCATTTGCACTCTGCAGTTTATTCCGAGAGTAATTTTGCAAGAGTAAAACATTGTACGCAAAACCACTCGCTCATTCCTTTCTCCTGAACGTAACAAGTACAGCTTGACAATGTGGGAACTAGCACTGCTGTTATCTGAAGCCAGACAGGAAGATGCTTCTCCCCGCTACAAGATTTCTTGAATCCTGTGATTATTTCTATGCAACATCCTGCTTTTGGTTAACTACAGTGTGTCTGAACAATTCGATTATCCAAAACACTCTCATTTTTTTTATTTTTTAAACTTAGTTATCTAAAGAGGAAAAAAACCTTGAAAGTCCTTTAACTAGAAAAAACAAATATTGAACTCACCTGCTGCTCTGGAGGACCTTAGTTCAATGGCTATATAGAGCAGAAGTTAAGTTAGAGCTGCAACCACATTTTCCATTCTTTATTCTTTTGCAATATTTTGTTGCATCACTGGTAAATTTTCTCTGTCTTAATATGATAAGATGGGAACTTCAGATACCCTGTGCACCACATTGGATTTAGTGTAGTAATTACTGCAGTGATGTTATTCTCTTTACCAAAAATGTGCTGGGAAACTCAAGCAGGGAAAGCTTTCTGTCCAACGGGAAGCAGAACCTGCACAGACATCAATCATGCTCTATTTTCAATTAAAGGAATGACACCGATAGCAGCAGTAGGAGATGCTGTCAGTCCTACCAGATACAGGATGAGAGCTGCCTATATAAACAGCTGAAGAGAGTAAGAATCATGGAGTAACATGGGATCAATGATAGACAAGTGAGCTGGGGTGAACCACAGGTTCGCTGTGAGTCTAAGTGCAAACCATCATCTTCATCAGCATCCAATATCCAAGGAAAACTAATACTCACATTTTGTTCAAGAAAGCAGACAGGAACCACTGCATGATTGGGTGAGGTTTCTGAATGAAGAAGGCACTTAATATACTGCTGGGCCTTTGGAAAAGCTACCACACTGAACAGGTTCAACAAACTTCATTATAATAGTGAGCTCTAGTAAAGCAAACAAGCAAACAAACACCTTTCCATCCACATTAAGTTTGGATATTTGAAATGCTAGATTTATTGTGGAGTAAGCATCCCCCTGTACTCCAGGACTCCTCATGATATCAGCCTGCTTCCTAAATGACAGAATTTAGTAAATTACCCACATCTTCTGGAATGCACCTCAGGAGTTACTGTGGTGCAACCCAACACACAGAAGGAGGGAAACAACACATTGGAAATGAACACACCCCTAATAAATTCACATTTGGATAATTTTTGTCTTATGAAACTTCCTACTAATTAACACTAACTCTGAAATACAAAAGCATAAGGAGACCAAAAAAAAAAAAAAAAACAAAACAACAAAAGCCAGGCCTGACTCTTCTGTTTTTAATTTTGTTAAAAGATCTGGACAACTGCTAGAGCAAGTGGAAAAGTGGAATTAAATGCCATGACAAAAAATGTGGAGCTTGAGAAGACCGCAGAGGAAACAGTTTCTGAACCCTCTTTCTTTACACTCTTGAAGCACTACATCTATTCTTTTCCAAGCCTTACCCGTAGATGCAGGAAGTAAGCATAAATGAAGTTGGTGTCAGTAGTATTTATGTAAATAAAAGGCATATCAAGGAAAGCAATTGCCAAGAAAAGTCTGCCAGGGTTTTGGTTTAGAAAATATGGCCACCAAGAAGACCTAAGGGCAGCAGTACTCAGTCTGAGGAGGGAGGTGTGGAAAGCATACGAGGGCCTTTCTGGCTTCTCTTTTGTATCTGTTTTCTCTCAGTTTTTCCTTAGGGCAGAAGGACAGAAGTTGTCTACTCAGCAGCAGCATTCAGGCAGTAGGCACCAAAATGAGTCCCTAGCTCATAGCTGCAGCACACTGAGGAAGCAAGCAGACACATGAACCTGAAGACAGAGAAGGAAGCACTCAAGTGTTCTACTGGCATCTTGCACTTGTTCTCCTCTTCAGCCATCCCGAGCCCTGCTGCTCAGCTCCCTACCTCTCCACTTCTGAAGCCACTCACTTCACAAGGTAGCTTCAAATACCTGGGAAAACTTTGGAGAAATAAAATTAATGGTGCCAGAAGAGCGAGCCAAATAATAGGAAAAGAATTGGGAGGGTAAGGGTGTAAAACATCAGAAAAGTAAAAAGAAAAATCCCGTTTCTCACTGTTCTTTGTGAACATCAAGTCTACTACCCAACATGCTCAGATGTATCAAATGTGGAACCCCAAGGAGCAAGACAAGAACAAAAATTTCCTCTGGCTAATTTTACCCAATATAGAATAAACTCTACAATGAAAGTGTGAATAAGCTGATTAAATCTGACATTAAAAATACGTTCTATCAACTTGCTTTCGTACATGAGTCACCACAACAGCTAACTTTTCGAAAAATAAAAAAAGAAAGGAAACCACTGGATACAAATTCTCCTCAGTTCATTAAGGGGGGGGGGGTATTTCATTCAGTGAAAAAAGCTTTGAAAAAAAAAAATTACTTGGATAGCCATTT
>VYXF01000685.1:54113-88888 GCA_013397295.1 Polioptila caerulea
AGACTTACTTGGCTAGCCATCTAATACTAAATAGTGATTAATTTTCTCCTACCACACTCCCTATTAGTATTACTCCCAAATGTTCAGTTTAATTTAAGTACTTTCTGATTCATGAACAAGGGAATAACATACAGCTATAAAAAGGTAATCCAATCCTAAAATGGCCTTAACCCCCATAATCTGCACTTCAATGGCAAGGGAAACTGTATAGTTTTGAAACTGTAATCAAGATTTTTTTTTTTTTTTCCAACACACACACTGGAGCTGTCCTTTGCTCCCATCACTTATTAGATTACAATAAAACGACCATGTTCTCTTTATGGTGGGAACACAGCGACCCTGGGGTGATTTATAATCTTGTGAAACCCTGTCCACACTGCTGACCAGACTTTTTTTTTTTTTTTTTTTTTTTTTTTTTTAGAGAAAATACAATCTAGACCAAAACAATAGATATAAATGAACTCTAACTAACAAAACAAACAGCAAAACTGCTCCTGAACCAAATTCTCTGTTGTCATATAAATGATTGTAGCTGGCATAGAGCTGTGACCTCTTTGCTCAGTACAAAATGACAACAATGATTTCAAACTTTAAATTAAGTTAGGAGCNTTATATTTTTATAAACCCTGCCACCCCCTTGCACATTTTTTTTTTTTTTTTTTTTTTTTTTTTTTTTTTTTTTTTTTTCTGGAGGTCTCTATCTGTTTCTTCAACTGATGTCTTCCTGCTGTGACAACACTGCTGGATAGCTGTCAGCACATAAGTATTTTTCAGACTTCATATTATCTCTGCACACACTTCTTGTGGGTTGTTGTCTGTTGTGGAGTTGTTTGTTTTTTTTCTTTTTTAAGCATTTCTGTGTTTCTGTGTTTGGACAGAAAAACAGACCATTCTAGGAATGGTTCTAAGAATTTCTTTTCAGTCTGATGCCTAATCCAGAGAGGACAACTAAACAGAAAAATACTGAAGTGGATCTCTTAATGACAGAAATAACTCTGTTTCTTCTAAACTTAACACACTAGTATTGACTACATATCATGCTGCAGTCTTTCTATCACTAATGTTTTTGCACTTCAGGAACAAAATATCTGGAGTATTCCCTGATGAATGTATTTTATATATGAATTAAATTCAAGTTTTAGGAAACATTGATAAAATGTTTTTTTTTTTAAGTGGAAAAACGAAGAGAGAAGCAGAAGGAACCAGACAGTATACAAACAGTGCAGTAGAAAACATAAAGAAGGGAACTTGCAGATACTGAAATAAATGCACAATTTTCTTGTTTATTAAATAAATGCACATTGACAAAATATTTTTGAACTTTTCCCACCCTCAGCATGCTTGCTCTGCAATACATTTATCTAATTCAGTCTGATGGAAAGCATCACTAATTTTACTATCTACAAATATTTTTAGCAATGTTATTTTTAAAAAAACCCTAACTTTATATAGTGCTTATTCCTCACACATTTTAAACCACTGCATTTTAAAGATAAACATCGATAAAAGTGCATAATTTTATGCTTCTCCTAAAATACGCTAATATTCATTTGATTAAGACATTTAAAAATTAATCATTAAAGATAAGTTAACTAGAGCCAAACAGTGACTTTGCTATGATTCCTAGGCAAAGACATCCTTGTGCAACCTCAAGTGAAAGTTCATGATGATAACAGCCACCCTTTCCCCTCTCTTGGCTGTGCTATGCCAGGAATTCAGTAAATTGTCCTGGGTCCCACCCTGTACAGCACAGATTACATGCTATCCTACTTTGGATACTGAATAGAGAGTTACAGATGCTGCCACCTCCCTGATTTGACTGTGTGCATAACAAAAGCTTCATTCTGGTCATAATTAGAACTTGACTCATTAATAGCAAAATTTGCACTGATCTCAATGTTGCAAGATTCGTCTTTTGAAGCAAATGCTTAGCTGCTCCACATAATATCTACTAGATCCTCCCTTTCCCTATGCAAGCTAGTGGCATTTCAGAACAACTTTCAATGAAGTAGAAGTCAGGTAACTATCACTTGAAACAATATTAGATAGCTACAAGTATATACAATAGGTAATTGAATTATGTATGAAACTTCCACAACTTTCTTCATATGATAGACTCCAGCTAAACATATAACAACTTTTTTACTGAAATGTAACTGTTCAATATTCTAGTGAAGACAACAAAATAAAGCATTTCAATCAGATGTGCTTGACAGTTTCTTCACCTGCCAAATATCTGGTTTAGGAAAATAAAATTACATGCAGTCTTCACAATATTGCACTTGATATTTAAAAATTAAATAAGCTCATGCTGGAGTTAACACCAGCTATTCTTTATTGTTTTATTCATCACTGTAAGCTATTTCAGAGGGATAAAAAAAGTATTTCCCTTCATGGAGATAAGGACAAATTGATAATTGTAGCAAATAAGTCAGGTTGTCCTTTGCTCTCAAGGAGGTAACCTACTGTTTCACTCCTCTAAGGACTTGCTTAATAAGATGAACAAATTCTCGGGGAAAAAAAAATCAATTAAAATTGAGAAAAATCCCCTAGGATAAAGTTAGTTTGGCAGTCCATGCATTTCTCAATCATTACTTCAGTTTATTCTAAGTAATACATTCTTACTGCATGTTTCTAAGTAGTAGTCCTTTTGGTAAAAAAGCACTTTCAGAAATGAACTCTAAAAACCTATGCTGAATCAGCAAGGGCTGATGGATAAAAGAGGGGTTAGGAAATAAGATACCCAATGGATGCAGAGAACACCATTAGAAACAAAGTACATACTCCTAGGATTGCAAAATGAAAACTCAATATGAGTTGCTGAAATTAAAAAAAAATCTTTTATAATGGACTGTTCATTTGTTAAGTTTTTCTAACCAGGTCCTTATAGAGCCTTTGCACTGCAGTACATCCTGGGGGAGTGGAGAGATTATGCATTCATTCTGTAAACTCCAAAAAAACCTTCCCAATCTGCAGTCATGAACCAACAAATCCCACTTTCCAAGAACAATCATATAACAAAACAGAAAAGTCAGGAATAGTTTCTCTTAAGCACCTTCCATCCTATTTGCTGTTAATTTTTTTTAAACCAAAACCTCCTCTTGCTCATTAACATGCAAAACAGTAACAAAAATATATCTGTTTTTCTTTTAAATCTATTGGATTATTCACTGTCTCAGAATACCCTGCAGGTATACTTTTGTATAACAGCACTAGTCACTAAAGCCTGAATGTCAATCCCAACAGTCTAGCCCAACACAAATTAGTAAATTATAGCAAACTCATCCAAAATTTCCTATTCTGTTTAGCTGTAAGTTTTGCTTATATTATCCCTTACATCTCAGGACATGGCTGCATACTGTTATGTAGCTGCTATGCTTCAGTCTACTTATGACTAGCAATTTCAATGATGGAGGAATGACTACAGCACTTTGAGAGCATATCAACTAAAGGGGCAATGTAGATAAAATTGTATTTCAAACGAGAAAAAAACAGAAGTGGCAATGCTTATTCAGGGAAGTCATTTTAAAAAAGAAAAAAAAAAAGTATGCATTTACAGCACATTTCATTGGACAAAATCTGTATTCAGACATATAAAGTAGGATTCAGCTGCCTGAACAGGCATGGAAATTTATTTTAGTTTCCACAGGTTATTGTGATGGAACCTAATAAGAGAGAGATCTCCTGAAAGTCACACATTGTATCTGCCTTTACAGGTGTCTCACACTGAGCACTCCTGGCCACAGAAGCACCTCAAGTGGCACTAGATGCTGATGTTTAGGCGATTAGACTGAGGTCAGCTAAAGTGGGATTATTTGCCCCTAACTTGAGACATCTAATAGTTGTCTTAGTCTAAGCTCATATCAAGAGTCTTAGTCTAAACTCATATCCTTTCAATAGTTAAAGGAATAAAGAATGGCAGCTCTAGAAAGCAATTCATCTAGTCTATCTTACCATATACTCTGAGGAAAACGAATGGCTTTTCTGGAGGTGCCCATCTCTCTCCATTTGACTATACGGGGAGTGTAGGTCAAATTAAAAAGCTTTACATTCCTGAGGCTAATGGACTGAAATTCACTCTCAATCATGCAGCTTTAAAAATATATTATGCTGCTTCTTACCTACTGCATGTACAGGAGGAGTGTCTAAAATTAGGTATCTAGAAAGTGGTTGTCTAAGTTCCTATTATTGTCAAAGAAGATCTAGTCAAAGAAGGCTACAAAGCTATTCAGTGGAGCAAACGTAGGTGTCTGCCTTTAAATAATGAGTCTTCCTTTGACTGCATCAAGTTACCCACCATTGACTAAACCCTGAGTAGAACTCTTCCCTATGAGTCTGACTGACTGCCTGAATATAGGAGCCTCGTGCCACCTGCGATGCCCTGAAGTATCCAAGACATGCAGATGAGCTGGCAGACTCAACAAAAGACCTGGGAAAGACTTGCACTCCTCTGAACAGCAGCTGTAAAACAGATAAGATACCCTAGGGCATTTCAAATGCATCTAGATGCCTGTGTTTATGCAATTGAATCATGTCCTACAATTCCAAACAGCAAGTTAATCTGGAGTAGCTAGAGCATTAAAATGATATGTTAGCTTACTTGAAAGTAACTCCTCCATGTACAAGTCTCTTACCTTGTTGGTCTGAAACGAGTGACTGGAAGATCTCTTCTTGTCATCCTACAAAACCTTTTTCCTTCAGAAACTTAACCCTGGATTTCTACTGCATCCTGTAATAACCTTAGAATTAATTTATCTGTGCTCTTAAAATAGTATTTTTATTTGGACAAATATACCCACATTTTCAAAAGGAATGGTAGTGTATGTGTCATACAACAGCTAGAAGTCAAGAAACTCCATATGTTTTTACATAAAATCTATTCTTTGCATACAGCACATTTAATGCTTTCTCCATCATTATCACAAAACTTTGAAATATTAGAAGCTGTTAAGATTTTCAGATACTCCACCTGACAGCCACCCCATAATGATAACCACAAATTTGTTATTACTCTGAAGATGAAGAATAAGAAAGCATGCCATAAAAATTTGTTCTGCACTCCTTCTGTGATATTTTAGACATTTAAGCTGTTGTTACATGTCATTATTCTGTCAGTAACAGATCAACTATAAGAGGTTTTCCATATATTTCCCCATCATTCCTTCCCTTTACCTCCAGTTCTTACTCATCTAAAGGTTCTCATCCCTTGCTATAATCATGTTAGTTCAACTGTTTGGCTGGCTGTGTTCCAAAGTCAAATGCATGAAATGAAAGGGGAAAAAAACTTTTAGAAGTCTGAAAAGTGTTGGGTTGGCTGGATTTCGATCTTGGTTTGTTGTAGCATTTTCTTTTTAAATACAAATATTTCACTGCATCAGTTTAGACAGCTAAGGAAAGAATTGAATCAATGCAATGCAGAGGACAGAATCATTGGCAGGAACAGGGAAGGGAGCCACCTAAAATAGCTGCCAGGTGAACAGTAACAAGAGCCACTATCTTAGTTTGCATCTAAAAGCTACGTTTGAAATAACTTGATTCCAGATGAGGAGAACACAGCTGACTGGACAAAGAAATGAAAATATGAAAATAGACCAACAATCACCCAAGTTTTTCATTAAAAAAAAATAAATATAATTTTTAAAAATCCCTATTTTTGGATGGAGAAATAACTACCAAAAATTAGCAGGCCAAAGAGAGGAAAAATTATATCCTAAGAGAGTACAGTGCTGAAGTTTTCCAAGCTGCAGAGACTGGTGGTCCTGTTGAACCCAAAAACAGCTGGCACACTTGGGACAACGAGAGCTTCTCACTTCTGCCCAGGACATTAGGCATCACCATCCAGCTCCCTGATGTCCAGGAGGCTGGTGGTCCATATGCACAGACATAGACTACAGAATTCATACATCTGATTAAACATTTGACTCAGAGGTCTTCTGAGCATGGAAATCACGTGTCATCTTCCACTTATGAATTCACAGCTGGGGTTGGCTTCCCAGCTGTTGTTCCAGCCAGTGAGAGAATAAGAGAATGCACTGTTATATTCTACTAGCAGCTTCATTCTACAGCTAACAACAGCTAGAGAAGTGAAAAATCATTCTAAGAAATATTGGTCATGACCAGTATCTTCTGATTTGATTCTCTAGAAGGCAAGTGAAAAGATTGTTGTAAAAATCAAAGATTGTATTAAATGGGAGTTACAAAATATTACTCCTGGGGACATCAACTTCAGATGTGCTTCATAGCTGGCATTCTCAAAACTCCATTCCTCCTCTGACACTGTAGGACCTTTAATACATTTCTCATGTCTTGAGGCAGTTTCCTTCATCTCATGATCCTGCTGCACCTCAGTATGCTGGTTAGTTAGGTTGAAATTTTGCCGTGAATCAAATAGGAAATAACTGGTCAGCATTGCTGGTGATTTTTCTTTTTTAAATCACAATCCATCTTTACTTACCCTTAATACTACAAAATCCCAGTTCTGGTGAATAAACACCAACTGTCTAGCCTACCTTTCCATCCTTAGGACGCATTTTTCTCAGAACCGGAATCCTAGTCTAGCCTAGTCTAGTTAATTCTCAATAACTAATATCTTCCCATGGTGTTTCAAAGTTTGTTACCAGTTACATTACCCTGATTTCTAAATCTGTATAGCAAAAAGTTGTCAAACATTCATGAGACCTAAGAGAAGATGTTCAGGATTGGTGTTCTACTAACTTTGTTCAAATTTCCTTTCACATAAAAAAAAGCCCAAAACACACCGTAACAGGAATAAAGCTACCTAAAAGTGTTCAAATGTAAGTATGTGCTTCTACAACAGCTAAAGTTCATCTACACTGAAGCCACCAATTTACAGTGTTGTCTTCCTCCTGTTCCAAGACAAGTACGGCCACCCCTTCCTCCATACAGGCACTAGAATTTGTAGCAAGACACTTTGAATAATTGGTCCAACCGAAAACTAGTCCTTTCAAAGAGGGGGGAAAAAAAGTTTAATTTTCAGCTGGTCTGAGCAGGGAAACAACCTGCTTACCATATTCCTGTTTAATTAGAACACTGTTGTTCAGGGACAGTGGAGAGTTCTTAACCTTGTCTAGCAGAAATGTGTTGCAGCCTGTCTTGATCTACATAAAATGAAAATGTGGTTTTATCAGAGCATTCATCTCACTTTTAATTTAGCTTGCATAGGTGAGAATATTAGTAAAGACACTGCTGCACTGCCTTCATCAGGAATTGGCAACTGTAATGCTTGGTAGAGGCTTTTAAAGGGACAATACTCAAGCTGCTAGACGACACTGCCAGACCTCCACTGCTCCTGTTACAAATGCTGGCAAAGTTACTGGCTCCTGCTGCAGTCACACTTACCTTGTGCTGTGAAAACATACCCTATTAGTGGCTAATTTTTTCATGGGTGCTATCACTAATTCTTGCTCCCCAAATGCACATTCTTCCAGTGATGCTCTAAGCATGAAATACAAAAGTCTAAGTTTCAAAAAGACCACAAATTTTGTGTCTTTACAGAGTAGGACAGTAGATTTAACCTGCATGTGATTCACTTATTATCTTTGGAAAACTGGCTCTTAAAAAAATTACAAAATTCTGACTTCACAGTTTAAAAAATTTTAAAATCCCTTAAAAATACAAAAAAAAAATTTTCCTAATTTTTCTTATTTTTCTTGAGTTGCATGTCAGACGGACTGTAAAACGAGCCCAAATAGCTGGATTTCAAGAATCTTGCCTCAATACAAAGCTTCCACTTGTAGAAAAAAGGATACAGCATAATCCATAACCCATTTTCTGTGATGCTATTCAGATTGCTTTCATTCAAATATATGTGCCCATTTCAAGTCTGAACTTGAACTAGAGCTCTTCCATAAAACACACTAAGAACCTCAAAAGGGCAATCCTCCCAAGTGCACAACTGCCTCTAGTAACTATTAACTCAGGTAGGAAATGCAGCAAGTGAATCAGAAACAATTACGTTTTGTTGGGGATAAGACTTGTACTACATAAGCTGAAACAGCAGAGCACCAGCTTCCTTGCTGCTGTTCATCACCAGATATGCTATCAGAAAGCAACATGGTGGGGCAACGTAGGGTACTGATGAGAAAGTACTAAGCAAAGTGAGTTACTTACTCCAGGATAGGTAAACAGTCTGCCTTTAGATTCCATAAAAAACATAGAATTGTAGAATCATTAAGGTTGAAAAAGACCTTCAAGATCATCAAGTCCAAACTTTGACTGAACATCAGCTTATCAACTAAACCACAGAACCGTAAGTGCCACATCCAGTTGTTTCTCGAGCGTTTCCCGGGATGGTGACTCCACCACCACCCTGGGCAGTCCATTTCAGTGCTTAACTTTCAGTTAAGAAATTCAGTGAAGAAATTCATCCTTATGTCCAACCTGAAGCTACCTTGGCACAGCTTGAGGCTATGTCCTCTTGTCCTCTCTCGAGCTGCCTGGGAGAAGAGACCGGCTCCCACCTCACTACAAGCTCCCTTCAGGCTGTAGTGAGATCTCCCCTGAGCTCCCTTTTCTCCAGCCTAAACAACCCTTGCTGCCACAGCCATTCCCACAGGACATGATCTCTAGACCCCTCACCAGCTCTGCTGCCCTTCTCTGGACACACTCCAGCACCTCAGTGTCCTTTCAGGGAGGGGCCCAAAACCAGATACAGCACTAAAGGTGTGCCCTCACCAGTGCTGAGTATAGGGACACAATCACTGCCCTGGTCCTGCTGGCCACCCTGCTGCTGATACAGGCCAGGATGCCACTGGCCTTCTTGGCCAGCTGGGCACACTGATGGTTCATGTTCAGCTACTGTCAACTCAGATCCTTTCCCACTGGAGAGCTTTCCAGATACTCTTCCCTTAGCCTGTAGCACTGCATGGGGTTTTTGAGACCCAGCAGCCTCAGTCCATCAATCCAGCATGTCCAGATCCCCCTCCAGATCCAACCCTCCCAGCAGATCAACACTCCCCCACTAGGCTGGTGTCATCTGTGAACTTACTCAATCTCCTCTTTCAAATAATGGATATTTAACAGGACAGGACCCAATACAGAGCCCTGGGGAACACCACTGGTCCCTGGATGCCAACTGGATGTACCATCATTCACCACAACTTTCTGAACCCAGCCATCCAGTCAGCTCTTACCCCAGCAAAGGGTGCATCTGTCCATGCCATGGGCTGCCAGCTTTTCCAGGAGAATGTTGTGTGAGACAGTGTAAAATGCCTCACTAAAGCCCAGACAGACAACACCCACAGCCTTTCCTTCATCCACCACAGGTGGATCACTGTGTAATAGAAGGAGATCATGTTGGTCAACCAAGACCTGCCTTTCCCAAACTCGTGCTGGCTAAGTCTGACCACCTGGTAACCCGGTACATGCCACATGATGGCACTCAAAATTATCTCTTCCATGACCTTCCCCAGCACTGAGGTCAGGCTGGCAGGTCTATAGTTCCCTGGATCCTCCTTACAACCATCTTGCAGATGGGTGTCAGACTGGCTAACCTCCATGGAATGAAGAAGATTATTTCCTGCTCACACAGAACTTACAAATACCCCAAGCTCTCAATTTGAAAACTGTTAATTTAATGGCTGCAGTTAGCTGGGTGAGACTCTACAAACAGATGAATAAACAGCCCATCTCCAATGACAACATTGATGGACCAAAATCTGGAGATACAGATCTTAATGTTTTACTGCTAAAACCCTTCCCCCTGTTCCTACACCTCAGAAATGTCCTAAGATCTTTCAGTATCTTTTATAAAAGGCAACATCTCAGAAAAAATAACAAGTACAAGTAAGAATCTAAACAAACAAAACAGAAATTTAGTAAGAAATTCTAATTCTATAATCCAATATAAAAGTTAAAAATATTAACAACTACAAACTTAATATCTTTTAAGGTAACTATCATCAAAAACATAACTGAATGGCATAAACATGTTACAGAATCACAGGATGGGTGCAGTTGGAAAAGACCACAGTGGGTCATCTGGTCCAACCTCCCTACTTAAGCAGGGTCATCCTAGAGCATATGGCACAGGATTGCATCCATATATTGCTTAGGCAAAGTCTGCTCTTTCCTGCAATTTGCTTACAGACTTTATCTGGTTTTTCATTTGAGAATGCCATGCATCAGTCAGATGATTTCTTACCTTTTTTCCCATTAATTTATGAAAATGTTCTATTATTGGACTACTCCTTGGGCTTGATTCAACAATCTCAATTAATTGTTGGGTTACTCTAGCTGTAGTCAAGAGTCCTTAATCATGTATTTTATCTCACAGTGTTTAACACTTAACAGCCCTATTTGCTAGCAGACTAAAGATTTTTTTTTTTCTTTTGAACACTGGTCCTTCAAAGCTATTTGATCCTGAAAAGTCACAAGATACTGTACCTTAGAGCACGTGTATATTACAGTTAAAGGATCAGACCTTGAAAGTCTGGTATTGTCTGTACTTCATGTCCCTATCTCAAATCACTTCCTTTTTTACTCTGGAAACAGGAACTATTTAAAATACTTAAAAGAGATTTTCACTAGAAGTGTCATTCTTATAATTACTCACATCACTGGACCCTGACTTTTCTGAAAAAAAAGTCACATAGTACACAATATTTTAAAAGCAGCAAACCTTAACAAATATAAATTCTTACATAACAATTTCATTCCAAGAAATAACTTGGAAAATATCATATTCTTACTGAACAGACCTGCTTTTGGAGAGTACTAAGGCAAATGCTTCCTTACATAGCAATTCAGTTTTTGCCACTCTTTACTGCTGTTAAGCCAACAAAACTAACACAATTTCACTCTTTTTGAGGAGTCCTACCCCTGTTCCTGCAGTAATAGTATTATTAACAAAGTTCTCTTTGCTCCACCAAAATTTTCATCTTCATTATATCTCTATAGTCCCACTAAACACCACCACTGTTTACCAAAAAACTCAGGCTATGCAAGCTTAAACAAGGGCAAAATAAATGTTAGTCACGATGAGCATCTGAAAGAAAAAAAAGACCGCAAAGGAAAAAAAAAAAAAAAAAAAAAAAAAAGACTGTGAAAGATTTAATGAGCTCAAGCTATTTAACTTATCAAAGAGAAGAAGTGAAGATCTGAAAGTACCTACCCAGGAAACAAAATTTCAATAATGTAGGCAGCTGATAAGCATGCAGTAAGCAAATGTAGAAGTAAAAAACAAAACAAAACCCAACAGAACAGAAGGCAGAGAAGAGACTAAGCCTAAACCTAGACTGATTTTTGAACAATCACAATTACTTTAAATCTGAGAGAAGTTTGATTACTCTTCTGAAACATTTCATTAAGTATAAATTATGATGGAACCTAAAGCAGAAATTCTGAAACTGTATTATAGAGACAGGCCATTTATTTACACTCTCCATATATTTATCTTCCTTCTGGCAATAAATGTATAAGGTGCCTCAACCTGTCTTTCCTGACTGCTTGTTCATACACAAATGAGTCTCACTCCTTTTCAAGAATGCAGAACATCCAGTGCCCTATTTGTAATTTCTTCTTTAATTTCAGCAGTTTCTGAAGGAACTCCAAAGAAGTATCTCCAACTATAAAGTTTCCTGAGCAAGAGACCTGAATTAGCTTCAGAAAGTTAGTGAAAGAGAGATATGCTGATATGTTGTTATCTATGATGATAGATATCATATCTATGATGAGATGAACACACTGAAACAAAAGGAGGAAAGTGAACTAATGGGTTTTGCAACATGGAAACAGCACATGGAATTATTTGGAAAGTCATAGAACATAGAGGAGCACAAAACCAAAAGCACCTTTGTGTACCTCCAGTATTACACTAAGGTGACTGGCCTGCACATCCTACAAACTAGTCTAACTAAGCCAGTCTGGGTAAAGAAAGAGTTACAGTGACTTTAGTGTGCTGCTGTATCGAGGAAAAAAAAGCATAAAGTAGAAGGAGGATATTTAAACTGAAAATTGTAGGGGAAAGGTATATTAGATACCTTAAAAATTACCAATTGAAAGTCTTTCAAAGGTCATAAACTTAGCAGTGAAAATTATTTTTTTAGCATGCAAAAATGATGATCATATTTTATTTTACATTTGCAGTTATCTGAATTGAGATGCAAGAAAATATTTGGAGCTCTCTGTCAAATTTTTAAGGGGAATATTTTGATTTGAATTATTAGGAGTATGCATAGGTAAATTCCCTTTTGAACTGCTTTCATACTTGAACTCAAACATCTTCAAGAAGGGATGGAAGCAATTATTTCTGTTCTGATAATCTTGAGAAAAAAATAGCAGTAGAATCACAAAAGGCAGAGTGAAGAATATTTTAAGATTCACAGGAACATTCGCTTATCCAAGGAAATTCATTGTAGCTGATCTAAACCGCATGCTCCATTTCAAATGGCTTATAAGATATCACAGAATGGCACTTGGTAAGACAAAAGCAGTTCAAAGTCTTAAAAAAAAAAAAAGCAGAGATACAACTGTAATAAAGTTCTTTGAAACTAGTAAAAGCCTCAAATACAAGCTCATTTAGACATGAATCTATTCTTCTGGAAACCGATTTGCAAACATGAGACATTTCCAGAGCAGTAACTAAAATACAACGTAATTATGTTCCAAATAAAAAGGAGCATTTGATTGTTGAGTTGTTTCATGAGCAGGTCTGTGGGCACAGATCTGCAGTGGCAAAAAAAAGATTTCTATTAAAACCAACTATCAAAATATTATCAAGCTTTTCAAGAGCAATCATGAGCCTGCAGAATTATTCACTAAACACTAGTGAAGGTTTAATATTTATCTTTCTTACAACATGTATTTTCAACAATGGCTACAAGTACAGACAAAAACATTATTTAAATTGGATTCTGAGATAACTACAATTCTTACAGCTACGATACCTTAAAGAACTAATTCTTTCATCTCAGAACAGTGATAATAAAATAATAATCACAATAGTAACAGCAATGGTGGAAGATAATAACGATAACTTTATTGAGCTAAATCTCTCTCCCCCTCTAAATCTATACATGGAAAAAGTGTTTAAAGGCTTTCTTAGCAGTATAATTAAACAAAAAACCCCAACCAACTAAATAACTTTTGTAATTAAATATACATTATGGATGCTCAACAAGTGTATTTTTATGTAGTTCAGCTTGGAGGGTAAAGACCAGATCTCCTTGCTTTCACCTGAAGTCCTGCTTGCAGCTACAGAAAATGCTAAATCAGTGAAGAAACTTAAAGCACCCAATGAGAAAGACAACTTCAGGGGGAAAAGGGAGTCATGGCAGTTAAAAATATACATTGTTTCTACAAATATAAAATATGGCAACTACATATATTCACTTTTCATTAAAATAATCCCTAATTTCAGTGACCAGTAAACCTAGCAGGGGCCTTGATCATTTTAAATACAGGATATATTGAAATTAACATAAACTCAGCTTGTCTTTGAAAGCTTCTGAGGAACAGTTGCTTCAGTAGTGTTCTAATATTGACCTAGAAAAACTAAAAGCTACAAAATGCAGACCTGGGCTGCTCAGTCTCAGCCAGTCTATACACAGCAGCTAGAGAATTACAGACTTGTTTTTTTCAAAAATACTACCCCAGAATCAGCCTTTGAACAACAGACACATTTGGTATACCCAAGTAAGTAAACAAAATTAGGTAAGAAAAAATATATACAAAATATTCTAAAAATATGTTAGCTTTGTACTTGACTATTTTTCAAGTCCCTTACAAAATGGAAACAGAGTGGTTGAACCATTTTTGGTCAGGTCTCTCCTCCCTACCTGAAAAGAGTTACAAAAATTGCAGATTCGTTGAAAATGCAGAAGGTGGAGATTCCACCTGTTAACTCTTCTACATTCCAGATCATCATGTGTGGCAGGTAATGTAAGTGTTTTAGTAGATTGCTACTGGGATCTTCTAAGGAAGCTTTGTTTCAGGCAGAAGAGTAGTACACAGTCTGTTAAGTTCGTGGGCATCTTGTTATTGCTTCCAAATTCACTGCACCATAAAGACCCAAGCAATCTATATTCTAAGTATCCCATGTAGCAGAGTATTTAAATAATTATTAACATTGCAACAATACATATGAACAACTAAAAGCTGCTGAATATTTAGTACTATGTGAAAAAGTAGCATTTGTTCCTGTTAAAAAATGTGCTGATGGTTTTTAAAAGATAGAGCAATGCTCAACACCTTTCATACTGGATGGCATACCCAATTCTAGACTTCACAAAACAAAAGACTTATCACAAACATTCCTAAACCTCCTGACATCTTCAGAAATTCAGACAAAAGACATTCTTCTCGATTGTTCATCCTAGTAAATCTCAGACATTTCAGTGTAGACAAATGCCAAAGGGAAAAAAAAATCAATCAAACAATTAAAACAACCTACTAAATTTCACTATATAACAAAGGAGGAGCAGTGTGTGTTACATAATTTACAAAAACAGCAAGACATTATCATAAATCCTGCTGACAAGGGAGGAGCTGTAGTTCTGTGGTACTGGGATCATTACACTGAACAGGCAGCAAAACAAATGGCAGAAATCCATTACTTTAAAATGCCCTGTTTTTTTCATCCAGAAGTTGTGAAGTTATTTCTATAGCATGAAATTCCATATAAGATGTGTACAAGTTATAATGATATCAGAGTAGGGAAAATGCCAGAATTCACAAGCCAAATAATGGGACACCTCACCATAGTAAGGTACTCCCAGCTTCCTGAAAAAGGAGCTGTCTTATGGTGACTTGGCATCAAGCCCATGTTGAAACCCTATCAACATAAATACTGCCTTCTTTGCAAGCACAGCAGACCTTAGTGAACATCACTTCCAACAATACAAAGTACCTTCTCTCCACTGTGGACATTTGGTGGTATATAATATTACCATCTTGAAACAGAAAGTTAAGCAGTTAAGCCCCTCACAGTTCAAAATACCCCATAAAGTCTACAAACCATTACTGACATCAAAAATGGACTAAAAGAATTAATATTTCAGAAATTCATTAAAAATTAAGAATACTCATTTTTACAAGTTCCTAAGTTTAGCAAAGTATGTTCTTCTGCCAAATTGTTTCACATTTAAGGAGAAGATTTTTATTCCCAGGAAAATATTGCAAGCTGTAAAACTGAACCACAATTTCTTGCCTTCTTTAAAAGGAAAAACATGGATTGCATGTATCTTAAAAATTCTTACAACAGGAACTAATTCTACCAGCAATGTTATACTAGATATTATATATACTAGTATTTAGAGCATTGTGTATAATATCTAAAATATTTAATAGAAGAAACTTTTCATCATTTATTGAAAAGTTCTGCAGTAATTCTTGGAAAATGCTATCTAAACACCGTGACAATACCTTAATTCTGAAATTTATGAATTACTGTGGTTTTATGGGGAAAAACCTGGAATGTTTTTAACCCAATTTCCAGCACGACAACTCTTTAATTCTTAATTCTGAGAAATCCAGCTCTAGACCAAATGCTTCTTACAGAAGTTATCATTCTTCATCCCAGTGAAGTGATAGTGAAAACGAAAACAATAGATAGAAGCCAATCTTTCAACTCAATATTCTACATCTTTCCCTCCACGAAACCTTCTAATCACATCAATACAACTCCAAATCCTGCCTTCTTCTCTAAAAGCCTCTTTTGGTTATTGTGTAGCTTCAGGAACAAGATTTCTCCATAAGGCAGCCCTCTCTTGCCCATTATTCTATCTTCTAACCCCTGTCACATCTTAAATCCTTCCCCAGATGTGAATGCCCTCCCTCTAACTACCATTCCCCCTTCAGTTCACAAGGCCTGTGCTTGCTGCACGGTCTCCAGGATGCGCTGCCGGGGAATTGCAGTCCTGCCCTGCTTTCCTCGCCCATTAGGAACCAGAAAACAGTTCACTCACGGCGAAGACTGCAGGAGCCAGCACCGACAGAAGTAGCCATGTATGTGAGATTCTTAGGCATGGATAGAAAAACGGGGAAGGGGGGTTCAAGGACACTAATCCCGCTTTATCCAACAACCACCTGAAATCAGCACTGTCTGTATTGTGGATAGAGCTAGTGGACGAACAAAATATTGGCATGTCAGTTAAAGAAAAGGAACATGTGCACAAAATAGTCTTCAGATAATTTCCAGCACTTTGTCTGCAACACCAATAAGGCCATCAAGTATCTCTTTACACTTAATAGATACCAACTTCTACAGACTGTTGTCACGTAAACTTGACAAAAGTTTCCAGATGCTGAAAACACGGTGTAAGGATACAGAGAAGTCTGGTTTTCCTGTGTAATTCTGTCCACCTACATAGCTTTCGGTTTTTGTTCTGAATGGCTGTTATCATTGTCTCTTTCCACAAAAGAAGGGTGCTTTGGGGGGGAGGGGGGGAAGGAGCAGGGAGGTGGAAACAAATGCCTTTAGAATTCTTGAAGATCAGACTCAAAGTAACTAGCTGTAGCAAAACGCAGCTTGCTCTGCTTTAGCCAGACTGAAGGCAACCACAGAAAGAAAACGAGATTTCTTTTCTTCCCCTCTTCCCTCCCCTTTAGAGGCACTAACAACTTTTCTCTTCTAGCTTAGCCACTGAAGGAGGAAAGTGATAATCCCTTTGAAATTCAGCACTTAACACCTATACGGTAGGTGATAATTGCTGCATTCCAAGAGGATTAGCACAGTGGAACCTACTTTACAGTGAAGTCAGACCATTCTGAAGAGAGTGAAGTTTTCCTAAAACCATGCCTATTCAGGGAAATCTTGAGTTTCCCACTGTTTCTGGGTAGACAAGGATCTTCTGGCTTCAGATGTGTTTCCATCACATCCGCAAAAAGCCACTCAAGAAACCAACTGGTGCTTAAAACAACTAGAAGAATAGAGTATTCCTAAAGAAGTGCAAACTAATACAATTTTATTGACATAGCTTGCGGAAAATGCTACACCGGCTAACTTTTCTTACAGATAGTAGAATATTTCCATCATCATTAACATTTGGCAAGAGTATTGTGAACTAGATCCTCACAGTAAAACAGCAGTCAGTAATTTAATACTGTACCAGAATCCAGAGGCCTTAGTTACACTGCCTGATCCTGCACAGCTATGTGAAATGCATTCTATACTAATGTTGGGCCACTAACAGGGAAAAAACAGTCCCCAAAAAAGCAAGAGGCATGACTGGTACAAGTCTACTCAAAAAAAAGAATAATTTAGGGCTTTTACTCCAGCAGCAGACTTAGGTTCCACTTACATTCCAGAGTTCTTCCACTGTGCAGCACCTCCCAGAGAGTAGAGGATGCTCCGTAACAAGTGAGCTTCTCTCCCGGAACAAGCCAAGATATGCAGGGCATGGAGGATGGTGCAAGCCCCTGTCTCACCCTTCTCTGACACCAGAACACGGCCAGAAGGAGCATCCAAAGGAGGAAATCAATGCTCTACCTCAGACATCCACCTCATTTGTTTTGCAATACACAGCAGGACAGTTTGCCAAGATTTAGTAAAGCAGATTTCCAAGAGAGAGAGAAAAGTGGCTTCCACTGCCTTCATATATTTTCTTACAAAGATTGTACTCCTCCCTTCATTACAGCTCACCCCCCTCCCGTGTCCTCCTTTTATATACAGAGTTAAAACCGCTGTGTAATCCTCAGTTCATTTTCCAGGCTAGGCTCAGGGCACTGCTTTTGGATGCAAGAAAACTTCATGGCAGACAGGATGATCATACATAAAATTGAAGACAGGTTATCCCCCCATCATTCATTTCTCTCCCCATTGCCTGATCACTTGTAGCAACACAACTGTTGAGGGAAGCACAGGGTGATCTGTTTTCCCAAAACAGATGAGGATTAATAAAAATAATAATGAAGGGGAGAGAGGAAAGGGTGGGGGAGAGAGGAGACAGCATTTTCAGCCTAGACCTGATCCTGTGCCGAAAATGGTCACACACGGCTGTACAGGAGTGCGAACAGGGAGCCTGGAGGGAACAGAAGAAAGACAAAATTATCTAAACAAGTCCTGATATCAAAAAGGGCTGTAAATCACAGCCTTACCTCTACAGAAGGAATATAAACAACAGAGACTATTTATCTGCTTAAGGAACCATTTATCTGATTCTTTTACCTATCATATTTATATGATACATTTATTAACACATCATCAACTAATACATGGATTTATTTAGTACTTGCTTTTCATTAACTTTCAAGTTGTCGTTATATCCTCTCTGTATGAACGTTCCAGATATTGATCTCTGCAAAAGAACAACCCCCTAGCCAAATGCCATTTATTTTAAAGGAGAAAAAATATCAGCAAAAGCTTAATATGTTAAACTTGCTTATGTATCAATCTGTTAATTTATAAACACATATTAATTTTTCAAAATTTCTCTTGAATTTGTAAAGTATACCTCAAGTTTCCTTGTTTCACTGCCACACATTGGTAATGAAGGGAGATGCAAATACGAAAAGCTGCTAGCTGTAAATGTCAAGATTATTCCCACCTTATTACTGATACTCTTCTTCACATAGCCCTCAGATCCTCTGATCATCATATATGGCAAGTGAGCACTTAGGAACAATGTCAGAGAAACTATTTCAACATCCAGACAACTTTTAAAACCAGACAACTCTTAAAGTGAAGATAACTCCCAACAGCCAAGTAGATTAAAAATGGTGACTGAAGACAGAATTTTCTCCTGGGCAAACTGCCAATTTTTTTTTTAAAGGTAAACCCCAGCTTTTAATTATCATGAACATTCCTCCCTATGAGCATTGCCACTGCCTGGATCATCTTAAAAAGGAATAAAAACGGCATCCCACGACTGTGCTGTGGAGCTCAGCTTTCCAACAAGCACAAGAGAGAAATTGCAAACTACTGCCTATAAGCAGAGCTGCACAAGTTGAACTCTGGTATAACCAAAAGGAAAGAAATTTTTTAAAAGCCAACAGCGCCACAGTCAAGTGAATATAGAGTGAAAGAGGGGTAAAGAAAGCACATTCAAACCTGGTTACCACTATTCTTAATGGTAGTTTTTAGTAGTTACTCATTCTTCTGGTTCTGTAAATTAAATTCTCTACTAAGAAAGCTAAATCAAGGATGATTAATATCTTCTGATTTAACTTCCCTTCCTCCCTCAGTTGAAAATGAAGTGAAAGTTATCCTCAGCCTGGCCTGTCATGGTGGGCAATGGTCCAAATCAAGAAAACTAGGTCAAGCATCTTTTAAAGCCAGTATTATATGCTTTAGTTTGCATAGTTATGCTTTTGTTTTTTATACAATACTGTTTCACACAAAATTTTGTATGATATTTTTTTCTAAGAGTGGAAAATTAACATGATAATAATGAAAACAATATACATCCACTTGTCTAAAGTAATGTCCATAACACGATTATCTTCTTTTTTTCCAATTTATACGTCTACTGCAACATTTTATAATTATTAGAAGATACTCCAGGGCATATGTTGTGCTGGTGTACAGCGACTTCTCTGGTGGCTGAAATCATTCAGCCTGTGGACTCGTGAATCACAAAGCACCCACGGCTTAGCAAATCCTCGTATGACACATGTCATGTCGTATCTCATTGCTTCAGCGCAGTCCCCGCTCTCCGCCCCTACCACCAGTAGCCACGCACTTAACTACAGATGGGCCGAGCGCTGCTGACATCACACCCCCCAAATTCACCCCTGCTCCCATCCCCACCATCCAAAGCACAAGACATCCTTCTCTGGGTTAGGCTGGTACCAGACTATTTGCAGGGGTGTCTGAATCTCGTTGCAGGGCGGCCGTGCGGATTTAGCAATTCCCAGCAGTCTTTAGTAGGTGTTTAAAACCACCTCAAGGTAGCCGAGCAAGTCATCTGCGTGGGGAGAGTACCAAGGAGTCCCTACATCAGGGAGGTGCCTGCCCAATAGCAGTGGGTACAACCAGCGCTCTAATCACTGCTGAAATAATTGATAGCGCTGTCTATCCACACTATGACAGACAAAAGCTGAAATGTATTAAACATAGCAATCCATCATCCCGCAGATGGGTAGCAGGAGCCAACAGAGTTCAGAGGGAGCGACTCCTGCTGCTAACAATGGCTGAAGTACTGACAGTTCACTACTCCTCCTTGCTCCTCACCAGGCTCTTCTCCCAGCTTCCCAAGAGCGATAAATGAACAAACAGTCCACTGAAGAAAAAGGATTTAAATGCTGGAGACTGCTGATAGCTATTATTCCAACTCAGAATGTCTACAAACAAGCTAAACGAGATATCAGTTCCCTTCTTTAAAATTAAAAATAAAATAAAAAAAAAGAGGTAGTTACATTAAGGAATTGTGAATTCAAATAAAATAAGAACCCCCTAAAAAACCCCACCAAACTTAAAACTGTTAGGTGTGTAAATCTCATCTGAATATACGAGAAGCTGACGAGCTAAATATCTAGCACTGGCAGCTGGCAGCTGGAGACAAGCTACAAACAACAGTGCTCCAAATTAAGAAGTAATTTATGTGGAATACATCATTATTTTAACATGAAGGATACAAAGCTTTAAAGGGGAGAGGAACTGCTAGCAGACTTTTAAAGAAAAGTAAGTCCAGAGCAAAGTAAAGCTATTTATGAAAGTTGATTTTTCTTTCCTGACTTATTTCTTGTAGGACACATGAGTCACACAATATAGCCAAAGGAAAAACTGCAACTGCTAACACCACATTAGTAAAGTATAAAAGGGAAAGACACTTTTCTTAGCATTTCAGCCTTGTCATTTCCAATTTTCTGCTCTTTGGACATGCTTGTATTCAAATTCTGGAACATCTATTCAGCATATCAATCCTAATTAGACAATCTGGGTCTGGAAAGGATGAGAGCTGGGTCATTTGCATAATTTAATCATAAATACTCAGTGATACATATTTCCAAATGCATTTGTACAATTATCTTTTCATCCTTGGGGCAATGGTATTAATATGATTAGGCAATATTTCTGGAAAAAACAGACAAGTATGCACTCTTTTTAACTGCAGCTTAGGGCGATATGAAAAATTAATTAATTTCTGAAGAAAATCAATTTCTGTACGTGACCACATTAGACATTGCTAAACCAAGACACAGAGTCCTTTCTCAATCAGAACATTTTATCATTCTTTTCCAAATTCTGATTGCTATATGAACATTTCAATAATAAAACTGTTAGTTTATTTAAATTATCTTAATGCATAGGCATGGCAAAGGGACTATTTCTTCTTCATGTTACCCCGGCAGACATGGTGTTTTAAAATATGTATTGTTTGACCAGTCAATAGGAAACCTTAGCATTTGGTCTGAACTCATCTTATGTGATCTTTTATTAATGCACATTATACCGACTGAATTCAAGGACAGCAGGAAATAATTCAGCTCTGAAAACCGCAGCTGAAAAAAAATAGAATGATGCTAACCGAAAGTATTTTAAAATTAATATAAGGTTTCTTCCTTGTTTGTTTTGCTACAAAGAATTAGATAAGGTGTTTCTTCAACAGAAGCATACACATTACAAAAATGTTGTGACATATGTGGGATACAGCCAAGCACCCAGGTGGCTAATCTCATTTTTAGAAGAAAGATACAGCTTTGTATGTTAATTGGTGCAAAAAAAAAAAAATTACATTTATGTTTTTGTATGTACCGTCTTTATTTCTTCTCAATCAACAGAAAAAGTAGAAATTACTGCATGCAAATGTTCAATATTCATTTAATTTGCATGAAGGTGCTTGAACAATTTTTTTATTCTAACAAGCTCATTTTTCATGCGTTTTGTCTTTCATCCTAATCTAGCATCTGTCATTCCTTTTTGAAGTTATTATCGGCCCAATTCCCTCTTGGACATGGTTGCTGGGTGACCGGTATCTTAGCACCCACTTTGACAGGAACAGATGTGAATCTGATCAAGAGATTTCCCATGAGTACCTGAAATCACAAACAACTTTCGGGAAAAACAAACAGCCTTGCTGTCACCGTCCCTCTCTCGCCCTCCTTCCCATCCCTTCCCCCCTACCCCCCAAAAAAGAGTACGAGAAAGTTGATACAGAGTTAACCAGCATCATTAAAACGCATTATTATCTGGCAGGTGAGCTCCCCGAACACCTCTCTGGCTGTTTCTGCCTTCAAACGCCAACTCTCAGCTTTAAGTTTTAATAACCCACCCTTTGAGTACTTCCAAAGACGACTGTTCGTTTCTAAGGTCACCATCTTCTAAACATTCTCACGTTGAACCTGTTTTCGTCACTTGAATGCTCTCATTTAAATCAATGGGATTACTCATGTAAGCAAATTTCACATGCACACAAGCACCCACCAGTTGTTTTATAACACCTAACTCACATTTTGATTACAAATAATGTTCTTTGATCGCTCCCACACTTGGTTGCTGCTGTCTGTGAAATTCCAGCTTATGAAAATTCTGCTAGTTATGCTGAGTACCAATACTGATAATATTTAAGGACCTGCATAATTTTATTGCTTTAAATCATCCAACTGAGATGCTATAGGCAACAGGATTCCTTACACAAACCAAAGCTTCCTGCTTGCAGGATTAAGGTTTCTATGTACAACCCAATATCATAGTGTCTATATTCATTGCTGAACACAAGATTTGGAAAAATAGGAAGGAACAGGAATTACAGCTGTATACTTCTGAAATAAACTTAGAACCATACAAAGCAAAGGTAAGAATTTTCAGATTAAATGTATTACTAAAAAACCCAATCTTTTTCATCCCCATTTAACATCTCTGCCACAAGAATCTCGCCCAACATCAAAATCTACAGTACAGCTTATTTCTTCTTGCTTGCTTTCCCAGGCACTACTCTAAACATAGCCCTTCTGAACCAAGAGAAAGGACACAGTTGTGATCCAAAGACTGAAAATTTGATCATACATATGTAAACTTGTAAGGCCGCATGTGACAGCAACACCGGATAAATTTGCTTTAACATGCTGTCAACCAGCCTTTCACTTCTGCCTCTTCACGATGCTACTCTTCAGCATGTTCCCAGCCCCATAGCCTCAGGGCTCTTGTCCCTACTGCTACCGCTAGGGTTAGCAACTGCTCCCACTAAGCATCCTCTGTGTCTCAAGTTTTCACAGCTCATGAAATACAGCTTCCACGAAGAATTGTAAATCTTCGTCTTCTTTTTTTTTCCAAATCCAGACAGGTGTGTGAGGAGAAGAAAGTAACCCGGAGAAGAGGAAAGAGAAAGGAAGAGTTTGAATTTTCAAGGATCTAAATTTGTTCCTTCATTCCGAGTTGTTGTTCTATGATCAAAAAGATAACAAAGGGATTTTTTTTTTCTTTCTAGTTTAGATGCAAAAAGAATTTAAGACAAACATTTCAATCACAATGAAGAATTTATTGCCACCTATAGGTGATACTTAATTTAATTTCCCTTGTTTACTACCAAAATCAGAAAGCAGCCAAACCATTTTACTGATAGGTCAAAAGCCTTAGAGTAGTCTGATCTAAACTTATTCTGGATATAGTCAAATTCAAAGAATTCTTCTATCCAACTTAAAAACAACAGAACTACAAAGGAAAAGCCAAGCAAATAAGGAAACTGTTTAGGCCCCTGATTGTAACTAGACCTCTCTACCTTCCATTAAAAGTCATGGGGGAACAAACCATTTGCTGTGTCTTGGAAAAAAATATCCCCCACTCTACCCACTTAGGATATCAGCACCACATAGCAGTCAAACCTGTTGATGGGACGCGATATACACGTTTATAATAAATACATGATGGTGATAAGTACTCACCATTTAGAAGACCTGCCTTTCACTTTGCCAGTCAAAACAAGAGCAAGCCTTTGATAATGTCCCTACTATGATAGCTCATGAAACAGGTTGATTATCCAGACTAGCAAAGTCATGAATGGCTCAACACAAACTGCACAGAACAATTTACTGGTATGGAAAAAAAAAACCAACCAGAGTAAATAAGCATCTTCTTACTTGTCTCGGTAACACCCTTATATCCATTTGTCACCTACCAATCCCTTTTGCCCAAGCCAAAAAAGGGACTACAAACTCAGAACTAGCCCCCTCTGCCACATCTACACTGATAAACTGAAAGCCTACAGCCAGGGATCATCAGCTGAGCTGTTCAATCGATCTGGAGAGTTAAGATGGCATTAAAGACAAAAGCATCTATACTAGATTAGTAGTAACCAACTCTGTCACTCATTCACTAGAAACAGGTAGACTTATGCAGGCACTTAATGCTAATTTCAGCACTGAAAATATATTTCAAGGACTGAAAAGACTGACTGAGAATAGAAAAAGAAGGTGAAAGCAAAGCCTGGAAGGTTTGCAGAGCCCCTGTGGGTTAGTAATTGCTGAGGCAAACTTAAGCTCAACAGAACACTCAGTTTGTTAAATAAGTCAAAATGCAAGCTAATTCTACTTTTAATGTAACCCTCTAAGTGTTTGAACTAAGGAACCCTTCCATGTCCTTAGGGTCTACTATTTCAACTTAGCTGGCATAGTCCAACCTGGCAATACAGCAGCAGGAACACTTGGACAGCACAAATACCACACCACCTCACCAGAGAGAGGTAAGCACTCACCCTGGAGTATTTAGGCCTCTGGCTCAAACCAAAGTACTGAAGGAGGAATGCCATGGGAGAACCTACTCATTACTTTAATTGATTCCAAGATGAGGCAAGATGAACCATGATTTCCCAAATCCCAAATTTTTAGTCCAACTAAGGGAAGGAGTAAAGAAGAATGGAGTCTTGGGAGCCTTCTTGTAAACTCATTGGGCAACTCCTTTTGATCCTTGATCCACAGTGCCCCATGTTCCTGGTGAGTAGCCCAGTATCTGCAGAGCTGCTCTTCTCTATAGCCCACACAACATGACTACAGCCACTGCCTCCTCTATTTCATGTGCAGCCAAACAAAGCCTGAGTTACTAAACTAAGAGGAGAGTTCACGGCTTTAGGATTTAGTCCACACCAAACAAATTCTATAATTTAAACTTTTTGCAGTTTAATTATATTGAGAAATCATTAGACATTTTAAAGAATTAGAATACTGAACTGTTAAATATTAGGCAATTGACCCATACCTAATGTAAAGTAAGTTTCTAAAAATGTCCTCAGAAAAATTTAGTAGAAAAACAGGTGTAGGAGAAAATTCAAATGTGACCCGTAAGGCCCCAGAATTTAGAAATGAATTGGGATCAGTCCATTCTTTTCCCATGGGGCAACTTGTATAAATGTAATTCTATGGTTTCATAAAACCAGGTCAAGTTTCTGTTCCCTGAGGTCCTTTGGCAATTTGAAGCATGGCAGCACTTTTTCCTGGCTACAAGTTCAAATCTGCATGTGTTCTGGATTTCTGAAAGGAAGCGATTAGCCAAGCTGAAAAGATAGACCCATCCTGTTCAGAGCACACCTTCCACACAGAAAACTACTTACAGGGGTGAAACACAATTTCAGAACAGTATATACAACTACTTGGCTCTGCATTTTTCATCTCTAACAAAAAATTCCTTTTCTCTCATCAGCTGGCACATGAAAGAGCAGGCAAACTTAACACATTACAATTTTAACCACATAACAATTTTAACTAAGGACATTCTTTAATTAAATGTCAAAAAGTTCTACTCATGTAGTCATACTTAAGAATATTTCTGAATACATGCATTTCATTGCTAATTTCATTACTTCTCATAATATCACTGTATTGTCCTAATTTAAGTATTAAGACATGTAAAATAAGACTCAACGAGACAAAATCACAGAAGGAGTCACCAGAAAAGGTGAAAGAAACCTCTGCTTGGCAGACATCCATTAGCATTGGCTCAGCAGTAGAGAGCTAAAGGCAGTGGAGGCTCCAGTCCTCCAGGAACAACCTAAAATTACTCTGTTTAACACACACCCCATCCACTGTGTCCTAGAGTATGACTTTTATTGCAATGAGGCTGGAATGATAATGGGTTGAGTCTGACCACTCAGCTGAGCAACAAATCCCTCTGTGTGGGACCACACGTCTTCTGGGTCAACTAAATAGATTCCAAGAGCAGAGAAAGGATAACAAAGAAATTCAGGTTGTTTGAGCAAACTTCTCAGTGTGTAAATCTGACATGTACAAACTGCGGCGGTGCGCTGCTTCTTCTCACGATGAAATCCAACCTTTCCGCCACTCTATTGACATGGTGCTAGGGAAGCTCTGAACAATAAAATTTGTTTAAAGTTTATTAATTCACAGCAATGTCCCACCTGTTGTACCTTGAGGTGGCCTCAAGCCAACCCAACAGCTGTGGCTATCCCCAAACATGCTGACTAAAAACCTCACTGATGCCCTCACCAGGAAATGCTATGGTTCCTTTCTTACATGATTTGCATGCGTGCTCCTGAAGCAGCTATAAGCCGGTAAATCAGTATTTCTAATACATTTATCTCATAGTATCACAAAACTGTATTTTATACGCAGCTATATGTTAAATTGTAAATTTAGCAGGAGCTTCTTTTTCTAGTACTGTCATTTTTAACATCATATTTCAGAAGCAAATTCATTTCAAAGGGAACCAGTGGAATCGCAAACCATCTATAAGGTCCAGTAATGTAAGAAAAAATATTTTATTACCATTTAATATTTATTTTTTAACCTGGCCTGTTAAAAGCTATGAGTATCAGCTTAAAAAAAACACATAACAAGCTAAAAACAAAACCAAGCAATCCTGCTTTGTATTAGAACAATAGGCAACATTAACTTGCACCAGAATCATGAAATTAGGCTTTACTGGTAGATACAGACACAGAGAAATAACAAAATCGTCTGTGTCACCTATGTTGTAGAACTATTCAAACAAGTTAAGAAAAAAAATTATTAAAAAAAAAAAAAAAGAGAGAACATACAACTTTTCACTTGTATTAGTCCTTCTTTTATATTTTTTATACCACCCGAGGTATTTTCTAACCCCCAATGCAGTAAATTACTGTTAAGGAAACAGAAGATAATTGAAAAACGGTTTCACTTCCTTCCCAGCGAACTACCAGTGAGAATCAGCACTAAAATGTGAAAAGTGACAACCACGGCACATATCTTGGGAGAATGTATTTCCTTCAAAAAGGGACAGGCTGCATCTGTACTACAAAAATGAATACAAAAAAATCCCAGCAGAGGGTATGAAGCCACAGGTTATACCAAATTCTAATACTCATTCCTGCAAAGATATTGCCTTGATTTCCTAGAATTAATGAATACGAAGAATGCTCACAGAAACACTAAGATTGCATTAAATGCATGATGCATTAAAAAATGCATCATTAATCTATTTTATGCAACAAGCGTTAATTTACAGGGCACTAAATGTCAAGCATTTTTTCAATGCTTTCAAACTGTCCCTGCAAATACTAGTAAGTATACAGCAACCCAGCTTCCTACCTAAGATGTCAACTGATTCTTTTATAGCACTTCCAAATATATTTTGCATATGCTTGGTTTAAAAGGTACATGTAGGCTATTGAAAGCAACAGGACTATCTGCATTCTTAAAGTTTTAAAGTGAACATATGGTTTAAAATCATAGCACTGTTATTTTAACATAAATACCTAAGTCCTACAGGTGACCTTGTCCAACAAAGAAAGGTTTTTACAGCAGGCAAAGAGACTGGAAACAAATTATATGCTTCATAAAGACAGATATCATTGTCATCCAATAAAACATGATATAAAACCAATTAAAGTATTAAGTTTATATTTTTACCATATTTGGAAAAGAAAAATTCAAAAATAATAGCTTTAGCAATGTTTTTTTGAGGAATGCTCCAACTATCAATAAGGCCTGACTGGATTTATCAAAAAACTGTACAAACTGTAAAAACTGTAACATATTGTTTGTACTTCTCTTAAAAATACAGTATCTAATACCAGAAAGTAGGTTTTTTTCTGTCCCATATATAAAATCATGATCTAGTTCTTTAAAAAAATTAAATCCTTATTAAGTAGGAGAACAACATGAAATCAAGGTTACAAAAGATGTTATTAAAAAGTAATACAATTTATTACCTGCTTCCTTTATATTTTACTTTATATAACTGCTTTCTTTTTGATTACTTACAATCATTTCATGTAAAATAAAAAAGCAAAGCATTTCCCAGATGTAAAATTCAAAAACAGTCTTGATCATACAACAATTTGTAAACAAAATCATATGCTGAGAAACGCCCCAAACAACAACTTCTACTCCAAATGTAAAATACCTATTACCTGTTCTCAGTACAGCATCGTTAACAAGTGCTCTAACGTGAACATTCAGAGTTATGAACTTCAATCATGGCACCGTAACATTACAAGTATATTTCACCTGTCAATTATGCTAAAGCATGTGCAGCAGTCCCACATACTCCCGTTCTTCCCCTTCTCCCCATCCAACTCCAGTATGTAACTCTTGCTATTATGTCAGCCAGGTAATCTGTATGCACACCTACTGTGCCCTCTCATTCAGTCATACAATCTAAGGAACAAAATGCATGTAAAAAAATACATCTTAACAGCTAAGGTGCACTATTTTCCAGTATATTTAGTATCACATAAAATTATAATGTGAATAAGAAAATTAGTCTGAAAGCTTTGCTTGAACCCAAGCTTCCCAAGCTTGTTTAGGATCAAAAGGAGTTTAGGCATAATTTAGCCATTTGGTCAATTCTGAGATTAATTCTATAAATTATAAGGATGAAGAAAATTATGTTACCAAAACATCTGCTTATTTTAATGGAAAAAAATAATCCATTTGCTGTGGCAAGGTGCACCGGCAAATTTTAATTGCACCTGCTCCATTGTTCCGGGACTATGGCTAATTTTAGCCTTTCAATGGCTATAAAATCCCACTGTTTGATATTTGTAACAAAAAATATATTTCTTTTTCATACTGAAATTGCTTTCTTCTTCATGATGAAGATGTAAATTATGTGGGCTGCAAAGAAAACATCTAAAATAAATTAGTTTCAGAGTGAACAGGGTACCTTTGAACAGAATAATAAACAGAGTTAAGTGTTACCCATACAAGTATTCTCAGGAGTGCACTATAAAAACTTTGTAATATTTTATTGTATCAAAAGCATAATTTCATGAACACTAACCAAAAAAAGAATATATTATTTCAGAAAGTTTCTGTCTATAACTAATAAAGTGTTTTGATGCACACGATATAGGAGATCTTTCCATTCAATTCTGCAAGTTGTATATATTAATCCATGTGCCATGGGACGATGTTCACCCTAAAGCAATCAACACAAAACATTGTTTAAAGCAAGGTGAACTAAAATACATTTTGTGATCCATTTCCTTCGTTGCAACTCATGCAAGCAAATTCATTAGTTTGGGTGGACATATCCTGAATTACCGCTCAGGGTCTGTTCAGTCCAATATGCCATCTCTAAAAGAGACCTATGGAAATTCATGGAGGTGAAAGCAAGTTTTCAGTATTTTCAGAGTTATCCTTCCCCAGTGTAGTTTCCCAGCTAATTCCCAGATTTAGAGTGGAAAAATCCAAACTGGGACATAAACTGGATGGTCAAAAACTGATCCTTCCTCTCATGAAATTGAGTGACAGTATTTTTCTACTTAATGCTATGGAAAATATACTATTACCCTTTTTCCTTGTTAAAAAAAAAAAAAAAAAAAATTGAGTTTATAACAGTTCACAGTTATTAACAGTCAATGCTAAGCTTCCGTATTTTGTATATGACACTTGAATATTCTGCAATGCCTGTGAAATGAAACCTCAGCACTTGTTAGGAGATGCCCCAGGCTGAGAACAGTATCAGATAAATAACTAGACCAGAGTGGGTTAAGGATAAAGTTATTCCTCAAAGCCAACTGGATTTCATCATTTCAAATCACAGATATATCTTGATTCTAAATATAAAGATTTTTGATTTATGTTTCATGATTTTTGAAAATAATTTAAATGATAATGAAAAAAGAAAAATTCTTCCTTAATTCACACTGGAGAAATTATCTATATATGAATTAACTCTCTAGATCATAATAGCTTTTTGCAGATGACTCTTCAGCTCTATCGTTTAAATGCGTATTTAGGCAACTAAAAATTTACTGTCAATTCCTATTATGTCAGTCCACATTATGGCGCTGTTACAGCATGCACATTTAAAGATTATTGAAAAAATTACTGTTCATGTGCAGTATATAATTTGCAAAAGGTTAATCACTATTTTAAAACAATGAATGGAATTAACTCATAATGCAAAGCAGATGCCCCTAACGTTATTTTTAAAACAAAACATATTTAACTTATAAAAGAACAAAGAGAATCTAAATCCAGTCCTGTTGCTTAAAACCAGACAGGCATCATGGTTGTTTGGGACTCTTCTTTCACTAGTTCGTACAATTTAGATAAAATTCAGTAGTTTCTGTCTACTCTCTGCTATTCTGCAGCCATTAATGAATTTTTACAGCTAAACTTGTAAAGCTCCTCCATGACTAGGAAATACTAGCAATGGTGAAAGAGATTTACTTATACCAGACCAGCAGGGATTGCAGCAACAATTTAATATGTCAATTGGATAGTTCAATAGGAAAATATTAAAATTCAATCCAGTGTATGAAAATTCTCTGCTTCGTATGCAATTCACTTTAAAAGACCAGTCACAGAGATGGGCAAAAACAGCCATCTGGAATTATCTAGGAACAGGGGAAAACAGAAGAAATACTAAATGGCAGTCAAACAAAATTAGCGTTTCCAACAAATATTCGGAACCCACTGTGGATTACAGAATATCAAGCAGGACAAGAGATAAATAAGAGTGCTTTGAGTGCATTTTGGTTTACGGTGCTGAGGAGGGGCAGAGAAGAAGCCCTGGGCGAGTGCACTAGCCCCCAGCACAGCCCATAGGGACACACTGTGGGGCACTTGCTCCACGTGCCCAGGGGGCCCAGCAACCTGGGGCCTGTGGCTCTAAAAAGAGCTTGGAAGCCTGAGACTGAACCAAACATTTGAACAGAGATGGCAAGGGTCTGAGGAAATAACAAAGCTATCCCTAAAGCCCTTTCTTGTAAGTAAAGTTGATACAAACCTGACAATAAAACTATGCTTTTTTGCATAAACTACATGTGCCAAGAAAAGATTTCTTAATTTAAGAAAAAAAAAAGCTGCACAACACTTCACCAATATTCATAGCTATAAGATAAAGGAGGAGTTAAACAGATTAAATCCTTGAGGAAGATCATGTGAAGCAATCAGGGAAAAAAGCATCCCCCTGCCCATCACTAGCAGGCCCTCACCTCCCTGCACGGGCACAGCGTCGGCAGCACTTCTCCACAGGCAGCCAGCGTTCACAGCGAAGTGTTCCCTTCCCAAGTATCAGATACCTTGCCACTGCCAGCAACTGAAGTATCGGATTAAAGGGATAAATAGCTCTGTCCTGCTGCAGTAAGTACGGTCCAAGGATCTCAGCTTTTAAACTACAATATTTACCATTAAATACACGATGTAAGATAGACAATAAAGTACTGTTGTTATCAGCAACTGGAGTCTTTTTTGTTGTTGTTGTTTAAGTCTAAGGAAACCACTTCCAAACCTTTTACTCCTTCTTTATAGTTACTATAATTTATCTTCTGGCCTTCCAGAAGTCATCTTTGCTTGTAAAGCCTTCTACATTTCTGCTGATTATATTTTAATAATCGGTGGCAAGAAGGAAGGTCATCAATATAAACCACAGGTACTATATATTTGACATTCCTTCCAGCTGCACTTGCTGACCTATTCATTTAAAGTATCTATGATCTGTACTAACCTATCTGGGTGAGATACTCCTTTAATTAATACAAACAGGAAAAAAAAAAAAAAAAAGCTATGCAAGCACGCAGCATTCAGTAAACAAGGACATGCTAGGTCCACATAAATTTGAGAGAAGCAGAAGCTAGAAAAGAGGGGCTAAATAACTGCCGTGTAAGATGGGCTTTAAAGAGAATTGTTTCATGTTTAGCATCTTTCCCCTTTATGCTCAAAAATCAATTAGGTTGTTTTCCAAAAATTGTAAATAGCTTCCAAAGGCTGCAAATAATTCCCCGCTTTAAGTATGAATGTCAATGAACTCATTCAAAATCATCTTCAAATGTCAGAAAAGATTAACATATCCTGGTCACAGAAGAGAGGTCAGAAGAAAGTGCACGCTTTTAGCCTTTACTCGGGTGGGCACGATCCAAAGACAGCCTAAGTCTATGGGAAAACTCTAGAAAGGGACCCAGCATGGCAGAATTCCACAACAAGTGCTCAAAACACAAGAGACCAGAAACAATCTGGGATCAATAGCTTCCAGGTCATTAATCCTAGGCAGGTGACATCCAGTGCACAGTTCGCTACTCTCTTTCACCCACACATTCAAGAAACCTGACTCGATTGGCATCTAGTAGCTCTAAATATTTTCCATGTTTTGCCTTTATCCTTTCCCTTTTTGTTTGGCATATGACTTTCTAGCATCCCATTAATGTCAAACCATTTAATCGGAATGTAAGCTAAATGCACAGTTTGCTATTTCCTGGATTTCTGTTTGGCAGCCAATGCTTTTTATGAGGAAAAATAAAAGCAAAGGTCAGTATGACCAGAAAAGAAAAGTCATCTTCCATAACGGAAGCTTATTTTTCCAGTGAACTGATACACAAGCCTAATTTAGAAAAAGGTCCTTTAGTATCATGTTATTATTAGTAGTATCACAAATAAACATAGAAGCCAATTCACTTTACAGACCTCCACATTAAGCATTCAATAGAAAATCCCTTGGTGTTTTATTGATTTTTGTTTTATTGATTTTTTAAATAGCAATATCACAGTTAAAATGTATCATTTTGGTGAAACACATCTAAAACTTTTCAATCTCGAAACAAGTTATTACAAATTATTTCCACAGCAACTGGCAACGAACAATTCAATCCATTTAAAGAACAACAAAGTATTGGCTTTATTTGGATGCCTTTTTTGATTAAATAACATATTAACCTTGATGAAGCTTTCCAAAAAGGGATTAGCGTACTCAAGTGCATCAGCTGATTATGAGACAAATATAACAGTGATAAGATGCTGGTTCAAAATTTTTGAATCTGATGAGTATAACAATTTAGCCGCTAGGATGAAGTTGGCTCTTCCAGTTTCCATCTCAACAGTAAAGTGTCCACCCGGGATACAGAAAGACATCACCCAGCTAAAGTATGCAGTAACTGGGAGTCAGGAAAGGTTGCTTAAATCACTAAACTAAGCAGAGCAAAATACCCTGCATAATTACTGTGATGTCAGAAATAATTACAAATAATTTGTAAAGAAAGAAGAATTAAATGTATTAGAGGGGAAATCCAGAAAGCAAGTACAGATTTATCTTCCCATTATATCATCCATTTTGATCAAAACTCACTGACCCACTTTGCTTTATTCGTCTATACTGTAATAATACATTTTGCATACCTATTGTACATCCTTTCCATTAATTTATTTGCTTAATGGATGTATAAGTAAGTCTACTACAATTACGCTTTTTAAGGGTCAAATCCTACTCACTTCTGAACCCACTACTGTAATTTCTACTACACTGGATGATAACACAGCAGACCTCAGGAACAGCTGAAACACAGCCGATTCTGTGCTGTTGACATAATCAAGCCATGTTACAACCAGGCTGCCAAACCCTTTTATAACCCTGCCAAGTCTAGGAATTGGTGTCTCCATACGCCCCCATACGCCCCCAACCTCCCTCCCCCTTCCTCCCCCAAAGAAAATAAAGTTTCTGTATTTCTTAATTCTACTTGTTCAAATTAAAATTCACACAGTTATGACTGTGGCAAAGTAAAACTTTCATGAGTTTATTTTAAGGACGAAATCTTGGAACTCTGGCAGAATTGTTGCAAGTTACACACCACACGGACAAACACACACACACAAAACCCCCAACCCAACAATTGTCTAAGAGCTGCTATTAATATTCATGTTGATTCCACATGAAACAACAGCAGAGTTACCCGAGCAGCTACAGTTATGTCAGCGCTTGGAAGTTATTCCAAGCTGTTTTGTCCTGCTGCCCTGAATATTCAGGAACTTCAACAATCCATCCAGCAACTGCTGCCGCAGAGTAAGTGCTCCGCTTCATAGTGCTGGCTCTATGCTAATGACTGCCAGGCACCCTCTGCTGAATCGGGGGGGATCAAGGGAAGGAGGAGGGGATGTCACACGCCCCGCCATTGGGACGGGACAGGACGGGACGGGCAGTAGCACGGCATCGCGTGGGGTTAATTCCCCACGTGTTGGTTGTTGCTGCACCTTGAAATCTGACAATAGGAAAGTGAAACGAGCCCGGTCTGTTTGTTTGGGTATATTGAAAGTAGCATCGGGACTTTGTCCACGACCTCCGCCGTGGAAGTTCCCGCCGCCCCTCCAGCGCGGCAGAGCCCGAGTCCCCCGCCCCCGCCCGAGGCAGGGGGAGAGCCCGCGGGAACTGGAGGCGCTTCCGACCGCTCTGATCTCGGGGTCACGGCAGTTATGCGATCCCTTCTCCTTATCGAGCAGATTCAGCCCTGTAACCTACAGATTGAGAGATAACAGCCCCAGGCTTTTGCCCTCCGTTAAAAAGGCTGCTGCTATTGCATCAGGAATTTCCTCTTTTGCCAGCTCCTTCAATCCCCCCGACACTCCTCCCCGGCTGTAGCAAGTTTGGGGCTCACCCTCCCCCCCCGCGCTCTCCCCGGCCCGCGGGGTGCGGGGATACCCCCGCACCGTCCGCAGCCGCAGCGCTGCTCCCCGCC
>VYXF01000685.1:98184-243441 GCA_013397295.1 Polioptila caerulea
AAAAAAAAAAAAAAAAAAGCTGCAATTGTTACCAGTGACCTCTCCCACTTCGGCCTCAATAAAGTACAATAACATAAATGACGACTGTCTGCACAGTCCGCACACAGACGGAGCCCTTTATATGGCAGCAGCAGTTGCCCCGCCCCGCTGTCCCGGCTCCCGGTTGGATGCCGTATGGAATATCGCTGCCGGCAGAAGCGGAACAGAGAGTGCAGCGCCCACTAGTGCCGGGGGGGGGCTCCGCGCCCTTCCGCGCCCCTCCGCGCCCCGCGGAGAAACGCCCTTTCGGGGAGGGAGGTGTGCGCGGAACTGGGGAATGTGGTACGGACAAAAGAAGGTTTAAGCCCATCTGTGACTAAGTGAGGGTTTGTTTCTTCATTGTTTAAGTGTAAGCTTAGAAAAAGCAGAAATGGAAAAGTTGTCTTTCCCCTGCTGCTCCCCATCTGTCTGAGGAGCTGTGGGAATGGGGCGAGTGTTTCATGGGCAGCATCTTCCCACTCACAGTGAAGGGAATTGGAAGGGCTGCCTGGCTGAAAAGCCTTGATGGAAAACATGAACAACACCAGACACAGTTCTGAGCTTTGGATACCCCACCCCAACACTTGAAAACTGCGTAAGATTTGTGAGATATTTCCATTAGGCCCTGTTCTTCTCTCAGGTGTTTTGGGGTTGTGTTTTGGGGGATTTGTTTATTTGTTTATATGCATGAAAGATTGTTACTGGGCAGTATTTAGATTTTCTTAGAGATTGTCTGATCTCCTTGATGTGGAGATGATGATGAACTTTGCAAGGAAGGCAACAAACAACCCTCTAGATAAAAGATACCAAGTAGATAAGCTCAAAATAAACTCTCACAATGGCAGTGAATGTCTCTTGTATTTACTTATTGTTTGTTGTGGATTGGGCTACTGGTTCATGTTCCCAGTCAGAGCCAAGCGCTTAAAATGGTGTCCAGCATAATATAATTTCCTATGCAGGGTTCCCAAAGCTGTAAGAGGCAGCTTTGGGTTGTATCACAAACACTGGAGAACAAGTGGTGATGAACTAGACCTGTCTTTTCTAACCCTGTCTTTAAAAGCCTCCAGTAAACCCTTGGTTCACATTGTATAAATGTCTTAAGATACTTAGACCTTGTTCAGCAGAGAAGGAAAACCAAATGTGTTCTCAAGCACCTCGGGCTCGGGGTCTAGAATCATCTGGTGGATAATGAAAGGCAGTCCAGGATTAACATTTAGTCCTTCTCTACCTCTATTTGATGGTCACATCTTTCCTTTATTTGTGTTGTGCATTCTTCGTCAATAATAAGAACCAAAATGTACACGTAAATCGTTCTCTATGCCAAAAATTTGTTACCCAAACCCATTAATATGGAAGGCACAAAATACCAAACTAGTTGAAAATAATTTACAGTGATTCCTGATTTTCTCTATTTTCTCTATTTTCTCATTAAAAAAAAAAGTCCACTTATTTTAAAACAAGATAACAAAACAAGATAACACTTGGCATGGATATAAAACATTTTTAAAAGTTCCTGTGTCTTTATGGTAAGTTAAAAGAGGATAGTAGGGCCAAAATACATTCCCTTATAATATATACTAATTGATTCTGGATAATGGCAAAAGACTTTTATTAAGACTGTTTGAATTCACTGTTGCCTGTTCCTCTTCAGTGCTCAGTCATTCACTACAACTGAAATTTATTAGCATGAATACTTGTTTTTTTAGCTTATGTATTTAAGTCCTCATACAAAGTAAATTCTTGAAATATTTATGGAATAAAAATACTTACTAAGTTAGCAATTCATTGCTTTGAGTGCAGTTGTAGTTCTATAGGCAGAGACTTAACATTGGAAAGCAAGAAGCTGAGTCACAAAAGAGTAAAAAAAAAAGNCAGTTCCTGAATACATTCATTGCTTTGAGTGCAGCTGTAGTTCTATAGGCTGAGACTTAACATTGGAAAGCAAGAAGCTGAGTCACAAAAGAGTAAAAAAAAAAGAAAATCACATTTCATCCTTACACATTGAAAATAAAATTTTTTACGGAAAAGTGGTGAATACATTTGAGTAAGAGACAAATTCAAGAAAATCCTAAACATCTAAAAGGAGGTGAATTGCAATAATTTTATCCACACAAAATACTTTTTAGTCAAAAGTGTATACTAGCAAGTTGGTTTTATTAAAATTTGTTCTTCTAAACATGTGAGTATAAACTGAAGATGTAAATTTCAAAACAAGAAAAATGAGCTACCACCATCTAAATTGCTTTAATCTAGCCAGTTAGAAAGAGTTTTAATTGTTGTGCTTTTGCTTAATTACACCCTTCTATCTGATGATCAGTCTCAGGCAGTTGAGGATTATTCTGTTTTCACACGTGAAGAGGAACAGAGAAAATTAGATCCACAAAAAAACACAGGTTCCACACTCATATTGCCAATTGTCTCTTGACTTAGTAGGTACCAAAATCCCTCGGTACATAAGCTCACGTTGACACATTTCAGCAAGAGTGTAGGTTTCCATTGTTGGCCATAATGATGGAGGCACAAATCTCAGAGCTGCTGGGGGTTTTTTGAAGAGGGGATCCATGCCTAAACACAAGCAGTCATGACTTGGGTTCACTGCATTTGCACAAGTGGACCTTCAAGAAAGGTTAAATTGAAATTAGGCTGTGTGCTTCTGCGTCCATATTTGCATTCTGTGGTGCAGCTAATAACCAGTTGGGCAGGTCATTTCCAGGGTGGGAAACCAGTTTTCACACATTCAGCTTCTATTGTTCCCACAGGACAAGAGAACTAAGTCGAGTTTCCTACATGACAGCGATGAATATGAGCAATCAAATATGAGGTCTGCAATAATTAAAGTTTCACTGGTTCTTCCTTAGACAATTTAGGCCAGTTGACAAATACAGTACTACCAGGAGGAAGACTTCCAAGCAGATTCTCCTATTTCTCAAGGAAAATGTGTCATCTTGCTGAGAAAAGATTTTAAGGGCTGAATCTACCACACCTGCTGTGGGGCTGTACAGTGTCTTTGCTGTCAATATCATGGAGTACCCCTTTCTGAAAATGAAGGCATTTTGTTCTCTGCTGGTAGAGTTGTCCTCTTTTGACAGTAGAACCCCTAAGTAGTTTAGATATGTCTACAATGTTCTTCTGTGGTTTTTACTTTCTATTGTAATCTGTACTATCTACAACCATATTCAAAACAAACATTTTCTTAACAGCTCTAAGTTTTATTTTTTACTATCAAGCTGAAACAATAACAAGGAAAATAATGCATATAGAAGTATCTATGATTGAGAAAGTGTTTTCTTTAGTGTTTTGTTTCCTACTCATATAAACTTAGAATCCAGCGTGCAGTTTACAAGAGCTGATAGCCGAATACTTTTAAATACAGTGATGTCTAATGGCTGCAGTAAACACAGTTTTGGGAGCTAGGTTTATGCTAGCAAATTAAACTTGCCTATGTTCCTATGCAATAAAGCCAACTAGCACATATGCCTGTTTGTAAACTTCTCCTGTTAAAAGCAGGATAGTAGTAGCAGCCTTCCATCTGGGAGGGGTCTCAGATGTGCAGCCTCCCTCTCCTTCAAACTGCACCCAGGAATTGGGGTTTAGGATGCTTAAAGTATACTGAAGGCAATTCAAATAGTTTTACAGGGTAGACCATCATGTTCCATGAATCATTCCTGGCACTAGTGCAAATGTAGCTTGAACTGTTTTATATTACAGTAGCTGTCTTAAAACATATATTCACATTGGACATTTTTATAGGTACAAGCTCTTGATCTTGCAATCTTTACATGGACAACATTCCTATTAACTTCTAGAAATGAAATCTTAAAAAAAAAGTTTCCTTCATTAGTGTGGAATCCAGCTTTGGCTTATAATTAGAGAAGAAAAAGGAAGTAAAATTATAACACAGGAGGAGCTTGCTAAAATGCTCCCTAAAACAGTTTTCCAATGGCATTAAAGTATTACGCAGAAATACGGGTCCTGCTTAATTAATTTAGCAGCCTAGACTAGAGATTCAAGTTTTTGTGTTCTCATGCTTTTGTGCTGGGTATTTGAAGCTGAAAATGTAAACATGAATGCATTTTCTATAAGAGCTTCTAGAAAAATGTTTGGGAAGGCAGGGCACATTCCTTGCTGGGTTTTGTGTTAGATTCTTTACAATCAACGTCAGTCCCAGAAACCAGCCTGGGAAGTTAGAGTCTTCTTGCAACAGGTTGTATCCTGTTAAATTTAGAAGGCTATTTGTAACTTTTATTGATAGGAACACCATTAAAAAAAGTGTTGTGTAAAGGGACCCATGCATTTATTTGTGTGTTTTCTCCCCAGTTAATATAAACTAATGCAGCATTGGCCTCTTTGGGAGTCACATAAATGCAATGTCTTATACTTCTTTTTCCAGCTGTAGCTTGTTTTGAATAGTCAGACATATAAAAAATGACAGATGAAAGATTATTCTTTAGAATTTTCACTTTACCATTTACAAATCAATGATGTTTGCATCTGTCTTAACACATTTGTGAGGCGGCCTGTAAAGGAAGACAGTGTTACAGATTGAGCTGGAAAACAGTCTTGAGAAGAAAAGTATTGCTAATTCTATTCAGAACCAGCAGATACTATGAATGATATACTTGATACTTCCTAAATAACAGCACACCAAAAAAAAAACAGGAAGAAAATGACTTTTCAGCTTAGTCTTGCAGTCAGTTGATATTTTTCCCAAACAAAAATTCCAGGGTCAGTTTTGATAATCTAACCCTACAAAGGAGAATAAAATCTTACTTTCTTCCCCTTGAACAGCTTTCAGATAGCAATTACTAATTGGAGGTCTGTTAGAAAGATTTATTTGGGAAATGGTTGACTTTCTTTCTACAACTTGTTTTCCCACAGACAATGTTTTTAGTACTCATCTCAGAAACATTTTTTAATGACAAATCCCTTAATTACTGATGGAAAGAAAAAGCCCCTAAACTTATGCTTTTTAATTTGTCTCAGCACTCATTGACCTCTCATGTAAATTCTAGCAATCTTCAGTTCATTGCCTTGCTTCTTGGGGTAGACTATAATAATGCAGAAAGAAACAGTATTTCTTGCTGCTGAGTAACAGTACAAAACTTGGTTAATTAAAAAGCCTAGGCAAGCAAGGTCCTTGTGTCTGTGAGAAGTCTGAGCTCTTTTTAAGGCTCAGTTATTTCTCTGATAACCAGCGATTATCTTTTTTGCAGAAGCAATTCCAATAAGACAAAGGTGCCCTCTGTAGGGGACAGGCTGTAAATGATGATGGGGAGCTGGAGTTTAATATTTGCAGAATGTGACAGAAGAGAGTAACTTCTTAGCAGTCTGGCTCTCTGAGAGGCACTAGACATTAAATATTATGTGCAAATGAAACAGTGCAAAAAAATACCCAAACACCCACACTTTAAAATAAAGGAGAAAACAACATTCTCCACTGCAGGTAACAGCTAACAACTTTTCAATAAGCTGCCCCAAAGCTAAATGTGTTGCACAGTGAAAACTGCACTGCAAGAATCTCCTGAATAAAAGAAAATATGAAATTCAGTCAAAAGAACTTTACAGAAATAATGGAATTCCAAAAGCAACATGCTTGAAAGGTCTCTATAGCATGTACTAAAAAGTTTACCACAAAGCAGATTCATTAACCATCCCAGGCGACTCACATATTGCTTGCTAAGGAATTGCCTTTGTTAGCATGCCCACAGACACGCATTAACTGGTGTGCAGAATCTCTAGTGGCTATTTGCAATTATTTTGGGAATTCTTCCCTCAATTTATAATGGCAGCTAATGCCAGCCCAGAGAGAGGCAGGGAATTCTACAGTAGATGTAGTTCATTGCTCATTATTAATTTTTTTTAAGCCTCATTTTTATAATCCATGTGGGTGACCTGAAGTTCTTGTTACCTTGATTTTCTCTCTCCCTTTCTTTTCCCACTATTTTTAATTTATATATACCCATACTGCTGGAGTAACAATCACATTGCATACAGTGGCTTGCTCTACTATGTAATGAACTGCAGCATGGAGTGGGCAAACCCCTCAGAAATACGATTTATCCTCCATCTGACTTTACTAGAGAGTCAAAGAAGCAGAATGTAGTAGTTAATGTGCATTATATGTTGGTTACTACAAAGTACTTGACTAAACCATAGTTTAGAAAGCAAAGATCAGTGTTGAACATGTGCAGTTTATTTTGCTATAGACTAAATATACAGGCTGCTTCTAAACATGAGTGTAAAAAGAAGGTTTGGTCAGCTGCAGAAAAGTTAAAGACAATAAATTTTAAAAGCTATGAATTGGCAAAGGTGTTTGAGGTCTTTTTTCTGGTCTACATCATCAGTAAGGGTCCATTTTCCCAGTTCACAACATCAAGCCTGACTGCCTTTCAGAAGCAGGACTGCAGGAAAGGGAGAATGTAAACCTATGACATTGCCTTTTCTAATCACAGATTCTGGTCAAAGACAGCTTGTTCCTTTTTTTACCCTACTGTAGGAAATGCTTGTATGAGAGATGTATCCAATATTTGAACCATGTAAACATCAGATTAATGCTGTCTTTTGTTTTAACTATTATCTAAATCAGTAAGCTCTTTTCCTTCAATCCGTCAAATAGCATTGAACCTCCCAGTCTCATTTAAGAGAAGTAATTTCACTATGCTACTTTTTGATCTTCAGGGCATGCCTCCAAGTCTATTTACATAAATAAATGTACAGGGAATGACTGAGATTATGGAGCTTTGTGGACTTCTGATGTGCTCTCTTCACATCCTGTTTCTTACCCTGTGAATCAGATCTGACACTTAGCAGGGTATTCACTTTACCTTCTCTCACAACCAAAATTAATGCAACCTAGAGAACAAAAGTGGGGATCCGAACTCAATGGGGAATGCTTGTAGATGCTGCCATTCTATGTGAATGTCCTTCACAGGTCAAATGCCATTCTTTTCCCCTGACATAAAGAATGTTTATGCTGTAAAATCCCTGGAGTAAACACTGCCTTACTCTGCTTAATTGTTGCATCTTTAATGGAAGTCCATGGTCATATTTAAATACCTCTCCTGAAGTCTGAAAGTTACCTCAGGGTAGGTCCCTTAACAGTCTTTCTTGGCACTATCCAACCCTTTAACTAAACATAGGACAAATATCCAAGGGTATATTCTCCTTTTGCTAGACATCTTGCCTGTGTCTAAACATGCAAGCTGGAACCTTCTAGTTTATTTTATTGAACCTTCCTTGTCCTTTAGTAAGACTGTATCTGCAGTTGCAAAGATATTATTGCATCTTTTGGAAGATATGTAATAGACATGAAAAGCAATGCTTCTAAAGCATTATATTCTTTGGAGTTTTTTTCGCGTAAGTTTTCTTCTTTTAGATTTTTCTTTACTACTAGAGGCTGCCAGTTATTCTATGGCAGCTGCTTCCAGATAGTACTCACACAACCTATCTTTAGATGGTTTATGTGTCAGAGATAGGAGCCTGATCTCCTTATACAGTCTGTGAAGAGAAGTATGCATATTCAGTGCAGAGATTTGGGATACCTAAACTATAACCTCCAAGCTGATATTGTGAAAAGCATCCTAGGTGATCTGAGACAGGCCTCTATCACAAGTGGACTGTAAATATGCCAAGTTTTCTTTCACTTAAGGTACCCAATTTATTTTAATATTTAATCTTCTTTTTCTTTAATTTCATAACTCACCGTTCCTTTGTATCCACTTTTGCTCTTTATTGTGCCATCCTTTACTTGTTGTGATCAAGATAACATTTTAAATGCTTCCTCAATGATCAATTTTTTTCCATTTTTAAACAATCATTATCAGCTTTGACTTGGAAATAACTATGTTAAGTCTAAACACACAGTTTCTGATTTTCTGATGACTTTTTCCTCTTTTCTTTTTTTCTTTCTTCCCATTCAGCTTGTTACCTATTCCTGTAATTGGTTTGACCCTTTCTTTCCTGTTTAACGTCATANATTTTCTTTTTTTCCCCCCATCCTTTTTTTCTTTCTTCCCATTAGCCAAATTCAGCTTTTTACCTATTCCTGTAATTGGTTTGACCCTTTCTTTCCTGTTTAACGTCATACTGTAAAAGTAGAGTGGCATTGTGTAAAGTCTGAAATATCTGGGGGTTTTTAATCTTTCATTTGTACAGTTTTATTAATTTTACTCAAATGTCCACAGCTTTGATATCTCTAACCCCAGTACTTTTCCTGAATGGCTGCCAACTGTCTTTGGGCTCTGTTGTCTGGCATTATATTCCTTGGCCCCAATCCTGAAAAATTTGTACACTAGAGTAATTCTACGCAGGAGAGCAGGCCCACTGACTGTTGATGCATAACATTGTTCTGGAGTGCATGCATTTTCAGGGCTCGGGTAATTGGTTTGATTTCATTGGTCAATCATCGCAAACTATTTGTAACGGAATTTTTACCCAATTCTAGAATTTTTTTATTCTCTCTGTAAGATGCCACAAGTTTTGCACATGAACTTGGACATTGATTAGATGGTCTTAATTATTAAACCTACTCTCTCTTTCCTATTCATGATGATGATGCCCACAAATTAGAGTCTACATGAGCTGTATATATTACAGTTTTTCACATATACACAGAGTTGATTTTTTGACATTTTTTATGTTGCAATTGAGTAGATAAGCAGTAGTTGATTCTCATAGTCCGTTCCCATCCCATAACCCATTCCCATGATAAAAAAATGAGCTATCAGGTCAAACCTCGGAGACATCTATTGCAACATCCATAAGTAACCATATAAATGTGTCTGTGATATATTTATTAATTTAAAGAAATTTCAGCGTTTTGTTAATTTAATAAGTGCTTCAAATGCCTTCTGATTGCATCACTACTGGAATGCCTTCTTTCTTGACTAGCTACAGAAGATTAAGAGTATGTAGGCCAACAAGTGTTACAGAGAAATTACAATACAATTATTTCTCTGTCTCTATGTCCATCTTTTTATTACTGAAGTCTCTACTGGTAGCCAAACCTCTTTCTTGATCCTTCTTCTAATCTAAACAAACCACATCAAAGTGTACCAGGGCAAAAATCCCTAGCTGCTATGAATCTCCAGGCATCTCCTGAGTAAACCAAGCAATGTTACTTTTTGCCAGCTAAGAACTTGGTCGAATAGGTATGAAATCCAGTTTACTACTCTCTGTCTGATGTTCAATATTGATTTCAACTTCTTTTCCTTTTGCATTTGTCAAATAACATGCATCCACTTCACATCCATAGTAGAGTGTGCTTTCTTAAACTATTATCATCTTTAAACCTGATTACTCTTTTGGTCCTCTGTTTTTACACTTTAAAGGATGTCTCCTGTCAATCTCATCCTTATGCAGATATCAGTATTATATATTATTCCCTTTGGAATCTTTACCCAGCATTATCCATTTCCAAAGTAAGCAGTGTACTTATCCAGACAAAATAGGAACAAAGCTGTAGGTGTTGAAGCCTACTTAGTGTAAGCTTTCTTGAGCAGTTTGAGCTACCTCTGAGATTTCTATCAGCATAGTTTTTCTTAGATATTTAAGACTTGTACATATTACAACAATCTGCTGATCTCACAGACATATATGCACCATCCCTTCTGGAATCTTAAAAAAATATTTTTTTTTTTTCTCAAATTTACATTCAGCTTCAGTTGCAGTGTCACAGAGGGACTAAACTTTGGTGCCTAGAACGTTTGTCCATTAACTTGTTTTTAAGTATGTGAGTAGCTTTAATAATTTCCATGCTGAATAGGAGCCTTCAAGCAATATAATACCAGAACGGTTTCAGATTTGCAAGTGTATTGTTCCAGAGAATTCTTAGCACTCTATTTTAAGTTGTAACCACCAACCTTTTGTAGTGGTATTGAGCACACACAGAAATCATTGAAGTCGAAGTGGTGAATATTTGGTAATAGAAAATAGTAATGCAATATCAGCTGACATAGATGTGGTCTTGGAATATTGATTTATTAGATACAAAAAATTGATCTGAATGGGTTCTTATCTACCTTTTCTAATGCATTTATCAAAAAACAATAGAAATTCTATAGTTACTGAAATTTTATTTTGTAATGCAATTACATATTTGTGTTACATCATTTAACTACTTCTGTCAGGATTTGAGTTTGAAGTTACAATTAGATAGAACTATATTTTTTGTAACTCTGTTGAGATGAAGAAAAGTCTTCTCCATGTGATGAATTGGTAGCATTTGCTGACTGGATCAGGGCTTTCATACTTCTGGTCCTTCCACTCATATTTCTAGAGTCAGAGTAATCCAGTATTGCATTTAATCAGGTATACCTCATTCACTGGGGTTTTCTCTTTCTGTTATGTTTTTGCCTACCAGCATGTAACTTTTTGTCATAAGAGTTAAGGGAAGATTTATTTTGGTTTAGCTGATTTTTTTTTTTTTTGGCTCAAGCTCCTTTTTACTGGTTTTTTTGGAGGGGTTGGGATTTTTTTTGGTGGATAGTACTGACCTTTTTTGGAGGTACTTTTGACTCATCCTGAGGACGAAGAGTACAGTTTAAGGGAAAAGTAGTTGACGCAATCTTTTATTTATCAAACAGAATTTGTCTGCTTTTGTAAGTTGTTTATACTTACAGATGTGTTGTATCACACTGGAAATTATTTTTGCTATGAGGAGCAGTACAAGTTGTCTCCAGTTGTTAAGTCAATGCGGTCACTGTTTCACAATATCCTACCCAGCTTCCTTATTTCTATTATTCAGAAAGGCTTTTCCTTTCTGCCTTCACAGATTTCATAAAGTACATTTATCAGTTTCATCAGGGAAGAGAGTAAAATACTTCTAGTTTTTTCTGCTGTGATTTTATATCCTGCCTCTTTGCTATTAGTCAGCTTCTTGCTTGTAACTTGTCCTGAAATCCTGGTGGGGTGGGATTAGTTTTTGGTTTTCAGATATTATATATAAAACTGTGCTAGAGAAAAGGAGATGTTATTAATTATTCCCTTTAAAGAATCCCCCCATCTCTTCTGTTTCAGCAACGAGAATTTTCTTCCTTTTCATTTAGTTGTCTCATTTTAAACATTGCTTGGTTAAATATACTAAATGGTTTCACAGTTTATCATACCATGCCACGTATCTTTATCTCTTCAATTGTTGTTTACTCATTTAGGCACCACATTTCCATCTTTGCTGTGAGAATACTAAAACCCAGTTGTCACACATGAACTGAATCCCACTGACTCTGTGCCCTTTGCTTTTTCCAATAATGTCTGCCATGATTCTTTCCCTGTGGCAGAGACCTGGGACATGAATCTGGGACTACCCTTTTGTTTTCAGTTTTGCACTGTTGATCTTTGTTACTTCCTAATCAGAGGGTATCTTTCTGTTTTATTTTTAGTTTGGCAGAGCACTGGTTGCAGTCACTACTGACCCCTGCTGCCTGGCGTGCTGATGCATTGTAGCCACACATGCCCTGTCTTCAAACAATGCAGTGTGGTCAAATTTTCCTTTTTGTGTCTGAAAAATTTGCCTGTTATTTTCTCCTGTGAAAATCTGGAGAATAGTCCGTCAGACAGCAAGTCATCATTTTGGTTGATGACACCTCATGTCAGTTTTCCCCTCGCACTGTCTTTTCCATGTTATCTTTTCCATGTTGCTTTGTAACTCAATATTGAAGCCATTCATCCCAAAGAAACGAGCTGTATTCTGGTATTCTGTCAGTAACAGTGTGGAAGCAGCTGCAAAGTCATCTTTGCCTTCAGTGCTCTCTTCCTTTACTGGAACTTGACACTATTCAACACAAGTTTGTTTAGCATTATGTTTTGGACTCTGATGTGTGTGGCACACTGCTCTATATGTTTTCAAATGCTTAGTGGGGATTTTTGCTGTCTGTTGTAATAAATGCTACACTTCTTGCTTACTTATGATCCCGATTCTGTTCACTGGTGAAATATTTTTTCTTTTGTTTCAGTTACTGTATGTGTCTACTGTTAAATACATTTCCTGTAGTTACTCTTGGTGTCCAGACTACTGGAATACAGTGGTTTATGTTTAGTCTGCTTAATTTCAGTCCCATCTAGAAGAGACTGGCCACATCCTCACTAAACAGCATATATCATGGGTCTCCTCTGAGCCTCATATACTTTGTCCAACTTACCTAAGATGATTTTTTTAATTTTTAGGGATGTATTTCAGTCAAAAAAGGCATTAAGTAATGTGAGAACTGTGATGCAATTCATGCATTATCTAAACTTGTGTAGGGTGCCCTAAAGCATGTGGCAATATATGGAAGTATTTGAGAATGCAAGCTCTTTAGGAGAATGGCAGAAGACATCAAAACAGATGCAGACTAATCTCAGGTATCTCTTGGAATCACTACTGCTGCAATACTACCCAGAACTACACTGATATTTTTGGTTTGGAGAGAAATAATCAATTAGCCTTGACTATCAGGCAAACAGCCACCCAGTTGATTATTCCCACAATTCATTGGTATGGAGGTGGGGAAAAATAGTAAGAACAGGAATGATAAAACTCATGGGTCATGATAAAGGCAGGGCTATCATTTAGCAATTACAGTCAAGGGAAAAACAGACTGATCTGGGAAAATTAACTTACTTTATTGCCAATTAGAATGAAAAAAAAATGTAACCATTAATTCTGATGGTGGGAAACAATAAGATAAACATTAACACCATACCTTTCCTACCCCCTTTCCGAACCTCAACTTCACTTCCCAAGAAACAGGAGGGGTTGATCAGTACATAAGAGTTACTCTCTGCTGCTCCTGCCTCCTCACACTTTCCCCTGTGCTGGCAAGGGCTCCTCAGAGGCTGTGATTCCTTCAGGAACATCCATCTGAACTGACCACTCTGGTGTCTTCCACAGGCTACAGTGGGAATATCTACTCCAGCACCTCTTCTTCTGACCTTGGTGTTCTCCATGTTGTTTCTCACTCCTTTTTTTCCTCTCTCTCTGTCTAGTGTTTTCTACCCTTTTTGAAATAGGATTTCATGATAGGTTTCCAGATTGGCTGATGGGCTCAGCTTTGGCAGATTTGACACAGGGATCCTGGGAGATTCCCACTATTCTGGAGCACAGATTATGCAAAAAGGATACTCCACAAGATCTAAAGTGTCATTATATCCTTGTCCTTAGGCAATGGAATTAAGCCCAACTTCCACATAAATAGAGGGAAGTGTTTGAAGACCTCCAGAACAAAATTTGCACACTTTGCTCACCTAATTTTTAAATTATAATTAGTTGAGTAGCACATGGCTAAGAAAGTAAAATCTCTGCATGTTTTACATTTTTTCTGAAAGTGCAGACAATCACATTTCTGATATACAGCCATTTTAATCATCCAGAAAGCAATATCTAGTCATATTAGGACATTACTTGAGCATATACTTGCCAAAACTACTGCTAAATATTCCAGAAATTGTCTATATACTATGACCTTTTCTCATTTCTTTTTATGGTATAACAGATGTTCAGTGATATCTGGCCTCCAAGAAAAACTGCAGCTCTCAGTCTCCAGTTCCCATTATCTTGTTCCCAGTAGAACCGTGGGAGCATAGAGAATATCCTCTTCAGGAAACCTCAGGAAGAAAGGTTTTTGTGTGTGCTCCATGTCCTGGTTTTGATCTTCCAACTTCAGCAAGCTCAATGTCCACAGTTTCTAGAATCAAAACAGAAAGCACAGTCCAGTCTCCAGGTTATGACACCTAAGTGAAGACATCAATAAGTGAAATACTATATATCATCTAAGACATCTGCCTGGCACATAAAAGATTTGACTGTGTCCCTCCAAAGAGTCAGAAGGATAGCAGGTGGGGTACCCTGTTGGAGCTGAACTAACCCCTTATACCTGTCTTTCCAAATCCTGCTCTCCATCTCTGCTGACTATAAAGGGAGTTTAGCTGCCTGGTACATAATATTATTGTTCAGTTTACAGATCTATGACCTACTAGTGTGTTTAGGATACTTTTTTGTACATGACACAAGATCTATGAGAAACTCATGACATCCCTCGGCAGAATAATAAAATGGTTTGGGTTCAAGGGACCTGAAAAATCATCTTGTTTCAATCCCCCTGCCATGGCCAGGGACACCTTCCACTAGACCAGGTTGCTCAGAGCCCCACCTTGCCTGGCCTTAGAAAAGAGAGGAGAGGCCAGGAGAGTTAAACCACAGCATTTAACATTACACTATCCATTGCCATTCAAGGTACTGCTGTTCTCTCCCCTTGTCTGTATACCAGTTACCTCCAAAGTGATACTTATTTTTAAGTGTCTTCCTTTCAGACTACATCTTACCACTGAAAAAAGAAAGAGATGGTAGGAAACATTTCAAAATGGCTTTCAAGTGTTATTTCCATACCATTTCCAAATTTTCAAGGCAGCAGGTCAGCCGCTAGTCCTAGATGTCTCTGTTGATTCATTAATGGCAGTAACAACAGTAATTGCTACTCAGAACCATGAATAGGTTTTTGCTGAAGAAATTCTATAGCTGCCTCACATTAATATGGGAGTTAACATGAAAAATTTACAATATTTAGTTCAAAACTGATATGACTTTTTACCTTTATTGTTATAATTTTTGTACAGTAACAAACACACTATACAGTCCATGAAGAGTTTAAGTGTTTTCTCATAGAACAACTTTTAGAGTATAATTGATTCTAAAGAAACAAACAATCTGGAAGCATATATAATACAGCTTTTAAGCACTTGATTGTATAAAAAAAAATCCATTTCACATTATATGACCTCATTTTGAAACCAAATAGCTAAAGAAAGTATGTTATGAATTTTCAATACAAGAGAAATTGTAGTTTGCGATCCATAGTGTGTGAGATGTGTACTTGCATTTTAACTATAGTGTTATATATTTGTATAATTTTAAATACAAGGACCTTATGATTGCTTTGGTTTTGTATTTTAGTGACTAGAATTGCATAACCTTTACAACTATAAATTAGATGATCTCCTGCCTCTGATGCAAATTAATATTTAACTAGTTTGCACTGGGCTTAAGCACAGGAGAAATTTTCCAAGAATTTTTACTTTGCTTTTACAGTACAAAGAAAAAATTTGCAGAAATTTGTGCCTTTTTACATTTTATTTAGACAGTCATGAAGAATGAAAATGTTCTAGAAAAAATTTGCATTCATCCATGTATGTGCATTGATTCTTTAAACTTTGAGTCGTTATAGACTTTCCTAGAAAGCCTTTTTCATCCCCCAGTTCTCCACTTTCCCTCTGTCTCTGTTTTCTCTTATCTTGTTGTTTTAGTCATGTTGCCTGTCCTATATCCCTTTTGTTGGACATGGGAACTTCTATGTTATACCTGCATGTACAGCTGCTCCACCCTAGTCTTTAGTTTCCTTCCCTTCCACTGGATCAATGGGACTTTTCTACGCTGTCAGCTGGCAAAGTATTTCATGCAGGTTCAGCAAGTCACATGTCCAAAAGGAACACCCTTATGATGGTGTTGCAGTTTCCATCTTCTTGGACTTGGATGCAGCTAGCCCAGGAACAAATGCAGATCTTTATATCCCAGCCCGGTCTTAGTAAAGCAAAAGCAGAAGGCAGCAAAATAAAGACATTCACCCAGGAAAAGTTGTCAAGGATGCTGACAGAGTACAATATTTTATAGTGTTTTTCTCATGTGGCTCTGAGATAGGCTGTTTGGGTAGAAGCATACTCCCTGCTTTACATAAACAAACTTTGGGGCAAGGCTGGCGCAAAAGGTTGGACTCATATTAGTCATGGGTGCAGAAAAGCCTCCCAGCGTGTGCTTGTCAGCAGCATAAGGAGGCTGTGACAGACCCAACTAATCTGATGTCTTCTCTTGTGGGGACTTGTGGCTGGTGTCAGAGAGCCAGTACAGCACAAGGGATGTCCAGGATCGCGGAGCATGAAGTCAGGTGGGATCTGGAGGCAACTGCAGCTTTGAACTGAGCACGCACCACCTTAGGGATACTCTTAGCCTGCCGTGGGGCCAGGTCACAGCACACAGTGGTTTCAGTCTTCTCCCTCCCAGGGTCAAATAAAGACAAAACTAAGAAATCTAGTGAAAAAAAGGGTGGGGAGAGAAAGCTAATAGGGCTAGAGGATATGAAACTAATTGGAAGAGGGAGTTGTTTGTTCCATTTGAACTACCTTGATCAAAGAAGAATTCATATGAGTTTTGGGTAAGGTTTATAGCAGGGTTGGGTTTTTTTTCTTTTCTTTTTTCTTTTTCAAAACCTCCTTTGCTTATCTGAAGTATTAACTTTCCATTTCCGCTGCTGAAGCAGATGTTTTGCTTGTCGCAGACATTAAGGCACTCTTAATGTGCAGTTACTGAATTCTTTTCTAAAAGAGCATTTTAAATTTGACAATGTTTCTTACATTTTTAAAGCAGTGACCTCATTTTGAAAAGATTTTTTTCCAATACATATGTCACCACTGGAAAAATACTAATCTGCAAAACTTAGTATAAAATGTCTCTATTTATTAAACATCTACCGTACAGATTTCAGCTGTCACAAAAGCCAGTCGTGCATTCTTGTGAGTCCTGGCATTCTGAAAAGGGTTTGTTTCAAGCAGCAAATATATTTTCATTGTGATTTCACTAAAATAAATATTTAAACAAATTCCGACAGTTAAACATATCTTTCCAAATTGTATCCTTAATGACTAGAAAGTATTACTATGCCAACAGAAATATTAACTCAGTAAACTCAGTTAAGACTCATTCTCCTTATGTCCAGACCTATCACCTGTTGGATGCTATAGAGTCCACTTCTAACATTAATGTTTCTTAAAGAAACTGTTATCTAAAAATAGCAGAATGAAACATAATTAGAGAGCTGAATCCCTTATTATTCTTCCATTCATCTTCATTTAATTTGTAAAGGCATACATTTGATTCATCTCTATATTTTTCCTTTCACAAGTTGAATCTGCCACTATACTTTGATCTTTTAAATGATCTTTTTGTGGCAGTTTAGGAAAAGTTACAAGGGAAAAAAAAAACCCTTGTGTTTTCTGAAGGGACAACTAATACAATACATTAAAAAAAAATGTTCATAAGTTAATCAGAGGCATTCTTAATGATGATATCTATTACAAAACCAAGGGAGATTGGAAAGTCCAAACAAGGGAGAACTGGGTGTTATAACACAGAAATCACTGTAGCTAGACAGTATATTTTTAAGATAAGCATATCAAGGAGTTGTTTGCATTCTTCAGTTGCTGATGCCATCTCCCAATCTGCCTGCTCAAGGATTTTTTTTTTATTTGTTCTATCCTCTTTTCTTCCCATCACACAAGCTGGAGTTCATTTGAATCTTTCTTTCTGTGAGATGTTTCAAAATGCTATGCTCCTCTAATTTACACAGTAATGAGGTTGCCCTGTCTCTGACCTTGGAGAACTAGCTTGGACTTCCTATCTATTTTTGGAGGAGATCTCTACCTCTGATTAGAGCTAATGGGTGCTGAAAAGCTGTGTTTAAGAGTTGTTTTAAGTCAGCTCTTTGGGAAATCTGGCCTTCAATTCCCAGAGACTGCAGCTGTTTTGTGGAAAAGGGAACAGAAAAAGAAGAAAGGGGTGTGTGGGGTGTGTGTGTGTGTATGTTTATGAACACTCGATAGCTAATAGAGAGTCAAGTTTTTGCGTTAAACAATGATTCGACTTCTTGTCTTGTCTAATGAATACAGCACACATTCCCCATAATTATAGCACTTACTTTTTCCTGTCCAAACATTTTGAAACAGCTGAAGACTCAAGCAATACTCAGTCTGGAAACCCTGTACCAGAGGGTGAGTGTATGGCTTTAGTCAAAGGAGCTAATCCTTCCGTGCAGTCCTCCAATTATTTTTCTTCACAAATAAGTATCGCTACTTTATTTTATCCAGAATGAATTCTATTCAATGAGCACTCATCAAATTCCAATCTTAATTAGACTCTAACAAAGCCAAACAAACAAATCACTGTGCTTGGATAAAGGCATGTGGGCTGGAGCGTGTGAAAAGAAGAACATTTAAATTGTTTTACTTTCTTAACCACTATAGGTGCTACAAAGCAACAGATGTAATTTATTATGGCTTTTGATGGTCAAACAGACTGGGTTGAATTATGAGCACAACATTTTATGAAATTCTGTACCACTGCTATCTTTGTGGGTATCTAAAGCTGTTTTCTCATTTTGCTTTTTTCCCCCCTCTTTTTATTTGTACATAGAGTTATATTTTGTCTCAGCTATCAGATGACAGCCACTGTGTAAAAATAGTTGAGCTCCCTTACATGGTTTGTATCATCACCAGAAAGCCTTGATAAAAATGCAGCCTTATTATCTGTGTAGTTTATTCTCCCCATATATTTCAGAATGTATGTCCTAATTTGATATTCCAATATATATAATCAGTCAGCGCTTTCCTTTCATGTTTTTTGACAGAAACACAGGCAGCATACCAGGCAATTAGTCTGAAGAATGATTCCAAAACCCAATCTTACTTCTACCCTCACCCCTTACATGCTTTGCTGATACGGGATGTTTGTAATTTATTTTTCTGTGAACTCTTTTTTTTCCCCCATGTTTTTCTTTTTTCTTTTTTTCTTTCTTAATTTTTGAACAAAAGGGCCAACTCCCTTTATACCTGTTGTTTGCTCCTTGGCTATTGCCTTTAAATAAACTCAGTTCTGGAAATAAAAAGCTGCTTGCAGGTTTTTTTAGTGTTTGTTTTTTTCACTTGTTTGTTTGCTTTTTTGTTTTTTTAGACAGTCTATATTTAATATTAAGAACCTTATTAATTATTAGTTGTATAAGGGAAGGGTTTAGAAATGCTAAAGTGTTAAACTTCACTTTATTTCTAAGTCATACATAACAAATACTCCTTATTACACCTTTACTATCCTTATGATATCTGTCCACAGAACAGGGGGATAGGATAGCATGGTCAAGTTGTGTCTTCCCATCATCATTTCTGTACACATGTGAAAGCTTTAAGTTCAAGGTATACACGTCCTTTTTCACATTTCCTTCCCACTTGGTAATTTTTAAAAACTTCCAAAACTGTTTTAACACAATCTTTTATTTTTCCTTCCCACCTTCCAACATTAATATATTTTAATATTTCAAGTATTTGCATGCAATGTCATGCATGCAACAACTTAGAAAAGGGCTTCTTAAAACATGGGCCAGATTTGTGAAGAGCTTCATGGTTCACTGAACATTTTATTTAATATGGAGATTGTATTCAGAGTTGCTTGATTTGCAGAAATAACAAGCCCAAATGCTTCAGTTTCTAATGGTAATTAGTTTTCAGCCTAGACAGTCTGTTTAGTTATATATTTACTACCTTGTAAAGAACTATCACAACAAACCCTAAAGCATTATTTTAAAATTAATAAGCTAAAGAAAGAGGAAATTCTTCACTTTTGCATAGCAACACTCTGTATTCTACTTTTTGATTGCAAAATCCACCTTTTCAATTATAGGTGTACTAAATTATGATGCTTGAAAAACTATAAAAGGCAATTATCAATGTTTCTTAATACCATAAATGACTAATGCAAGTATGTTTTGCTGTAAGGGAAACAAAGACTAGTATTGTGAGCAGATTTCCTTAGCTTCCTGAGTCAGAATAGAACAAACTTTGATTCACATACTTTTGGTGTTACTTGCAATTAATATTAGTTTCTACGGTGGTTAAAATAATGTGCTACAGATTCCATTGTAGCTTACATATTAGAAAATAAAGGCACACTATTTATCCATGTCTTAAAGTTCACTTGGCTTTCGTGACATTGGATAAGGAAGCAAAGTGGTTAGAGCAAAATGCCTTGCAGTGGTTCGTATATTCCTGCCTTATATAAGAAAATATCTGAAAGATTCACTTCTTCACCCGGGTAAATTTTGATCTATCCCTTGCTGCTTTTCAAAGTTACTGAAAGAAGAGTTTCCTTTGCCAGATACTGTGTTGGGATTTCTGGACTGGACTCTTCTTCAATGCCTCAACAATGAGTGAGCTCTTGGTGACTGTGGGGGCTAAGAATGCCTCCATTATATTCACTCAGCGTGCTTTACCATTGATTTCTGCCTCTGAACATGGATAGAGGACACGCTTGAGCTGGCAGAAGGAATCACATCATGGCATAGACACCTCAGAAGAAGTATGCATTATGGAAATCTTCCTAACAAAGAGAGTTCCTCAGCGATCATTAGCATTAGAGGTTCTCTCAACTGTCTTTCACAAATGGCAAGGGAAAGCGAAGAAGGGAACATTTTCAAATCTTGGAAAGACTGGCCCTCTCCCTTTGTGCTGCTGTGTCAAAAGAGCTTTATATGCCCTTTCATTCCAAATCAGTATAATTGCTTTTGTTCAAAACCAGGTCCAGGCTTCTTAGCAGTGGAAGCAAAATAAGATGTGTACTGTTTTGAGGCCAAGGAACTAAGTCACTTTGTTGTTCTTAATCACTGCCAATAATTACATTAAGTTTTGTGGGATTCCAGAAGACTTTCCAAAGTAGGAAATACATGAGAGGAAATGGGATGAGTTGGGAGGATGTCAGACTGCCAGTCAAGGTACAACCTCACCAAGAGTGGGAAGCTCTGCCTTCCCTCTCAGTGCCACAGGAAGCTGTTCTGGTAGGCAGTGAAATAGTGGCCTTCTCAGGCTCTTGGACATGTGCAGCAGTCATATGAACTACTTGATTTCTCTGTTAGTCACCAATAAGGCTCATGCCTCTTCCATCTTCCCTTTCCTCCTCTTCCTTTCCCTTTCTTCTGCTTTGATCCCTTTCTTTTTCAATAGGGTTAATATTCTTCCAGTCTGAACCAGATCAGCAGCATCAAGGAAATACTGGGAAGAAAAAAAACAAATCAAAACCAACCAAACAAAAACAATAAAACACACAAAAACCCCCCAGAAAACAGGAAAAGTGCTGGAAAAGTGCATGTCTCTTTGTCACCCTCACCTTCAGTAGAATCTAGCAATCAAACCAGCTTAGTTATATAATAAAACTGCACACTAAAATAGGTTCTTTTAATCCTTCCCTGAAACCTTTAGCTAAGAAGGCCACTTCAGAACAACAAAGACAACATTGAAAAGGTAGTAAATTTGAAACCTCAGGAAATGAGATGCAACTAGTCATATTACACCTCTGTAATCATTTTCTAAGGACAGTCTTAGTTTGAAATCATTCCTACCCAATTCTGAAAGCTACTGCTTCCTATTAACAAAAACTGGTCTGAACCAAACTGCCAGAGAAATGACAGAACCACTCTGAATATTTTCTGAGAAGGAACGTATTTTTGCCCAGTGGTATTTGGTGAGGGCATTTCCTTGACAGAATTTACCAGGATAACAGAAGTGGTCATTCATTTCTCCAAGTCTCTTCCAGTAAAAAATATTTATTCACTGTTGATGTGAATGTTTATTGTGTCAGAGAAACAGGAAATACAGGCTTCATATCTGAAGATTGCATATTTTAATTTGTGTGCTTTCTGAAAGTCTGTGATTTCTGCAAAACAAAGGAAAATCTCTACAAAAACACTGGGAAAGTCCAATGCTTCTGTTCCAGAGAACTTATATTAAAACCTAAAGAATTTTGTATATAATTACACTCTTTTTTTACACGCATGTTATTTATTTAGTGTCTTAAATGGAAATGTCCATGGAAATATAGAAAAAAAAAGTAATTAATCTTTTAAGACTAAAATTTTGATGGTTTCTGTGATGTATTAATGTGATGAGCATATGATGACTTACTTTCAATACAAGGAGAAAAATGTGTTTTTTTTAAAGCATTAATAAGAACAATTAACCTTGTAGTACATTAATGCATATGTAAAATACAGGTTGGTCATAAACAAGATAATAAGTATGTTTAAACATACAGTTTTCTTTTTAAATGTCAGTGAGCTTAGGCTGGGGTTTTAATATACTTGGGAAGTTAAAATGTACTGGATGATGTTGTAATAAGAACAATAGTCATATAATAAAGGTTAGGTATTGTTTGAGACACATAGTTTACATGTTTTGTTTACAGGAACATTATTTACAAAACCATCCAAAACAGATAGTACAAGAATTAGAAGAGTCTAAGAGTTAAGTTAGAAAAGTAATTATTTCCCAGAGGAAAAAAGTCTCTGTTTTTTGTAATTCAGCTTGAATAGCTCAGCCAACTGGATAATGAGTCTGATAAAAAACTGTAGAAGTTTTCTTGTTAAGTTAGTAGTTTTCTTCTTCTAAGTTAGTAGTGAAACATTATGGTAATAACTTGTTGCTTTTACCATGTTGGCACACAATATTTTTTGTAATAGTTTTAATAGGTTCCATACGACCAGTTGGAAAGATGAACTTAATTAAATAATACATCATTGATTTATCTTTTGCTAACAGTGAACACTTTGGTAAAACTTTTAAAGTGACTGGAAAAATAATGCAGAAGTTTATATCCTTGATATAAAGCGTCACAAACCAGACAAAAAATTTAAAGAATGTTTCTTCTTTGCTGTTATATTCTATTGTGCATTTATTTTTTTTAAATAAAACCTTTGCTGTGCTCATTTCTACCCTCTGAGTAGAGCAGATGAGTAGGCTACAAGTTCATTTTTTTCTGAAGTTATAACTGCCCTTTCTGTCATTGAAACAAGGTTAGAGAATGAAATGTGACTGCTCTGCAGAAGCTTTCGCTACAGCTTTCACTTACTTTCTTATTAAAGAAAGTAAGCATCTATTTGGAATTTGTTTGCTGTAACTAATAAGACCAGACAAAAGACACCTTTTTCAAAATGCAGGTTAAGTTTCAGAATTCTTAAGATATTTGCATCCAAAATCATTAGCTCTTTTTGGGTTTTCCATAAATTTTAGCAAGCACAACTTTCAGAACACGATTGTATAGCTAAAGTGAACAAATTCTGCAGAATTGTATTTGCATGGAGAACTGAATTACTTACAAGTGAAATGGAAGTGGGAACTCTTACAAATTCCTTCCTAAATTGAAAGAAGCTAAAGAAAGCAAATGTTTTCTAAAATCTTGTTTCTTTTTTCCTACTAGGGAAAGGAGTAGCAAAAACTTGTGGGAAAACCAGCGGGGTAAATAGCAGTAAAAGCTTGCAAGAAAACCAGTGGCATTCTTGCTTTTCTTTCTATTTGCCTATTTAAGCTACAATTTGGTGTTACAGTAATTTCTTAAGGCTACAGTAACTTTTCAGGAATGCCCAGAAAAATTATGTAGAAATTAGAAAAACAATGGAATTACTTCAATTTATGGAATAATTTATAGCTGAAAGACAAAATATACTCTTGAAAATCTAAGACCCTAATCATTTACTGCTAGTAAAGGAAAGTAGAATACAGTATACCCAGTCCTGCCAGGAAGACAGTTTTTACCATAATTCTTCCTGGAACAACAGGAATTAGGAAACAGACAAGCTAAACAGGGCTGCCACCTCCCTATCAAAACCTGTCAAGCCAAAATACTATTACTTTTGGGATGTCAGTGTCTTACTAAACCACTTAGCATTAATTGACAACTTCTCCTGCAGTGTAAGAGACTTAATTGCAAAGTTAGCACAACTCCATAGTTTGAAGTAGCAGAGCCCAAGTGTCAAAGCTGGCAGTTTTAAAAATTAGTTAGCCTAGCAGAAGACAAAATGCAGAGGGTGAAAAGTTCTTCCTGTCAGGGAAAACTATACTTAAGCTTGATGGAATGCCTGTCCTGGTCTCTGCTGTCACCAACAAACATGGCCCATATTTTGCTGCTGCTGTGTTGGAAAATGCATTGAGGAAACTACAGCAGAAAAGTCCAGGGTTATGGCTGACAATGTCTGAGGACCATCTGAGTCCTGCACTAGTTCTCATGTGTTAAAACAGCTCTCGTTTCAAGGAATGGGACAAAGTTTGCTGCCAGGGCAGAGAGCAGAGAGCCTGCTGGGGTGTGTAATCAGCTGCTTGTCAGAGAAGATTGTCAGACTCTCAGCCTGGTTGGGACATTACTTTTCTCTCCATAGTGTGAAGCTGCCGCTGCAGTGGTATGACTTTGATGATGATGTTTCATTGCTTATGAGAATTAAATGTATCCCAATAGAAGATCAGGGGCATTTGAAACAAACTTGATCAATTATTGCAAGTTTGCTGTTTTTTCTGATTCACCAAATTGACACTTTTTCATTCTGTTTTTTTCTCAACACTTATGTTCAAAAATGTTGCTTGACTTCAAATCCTGGAGTTATTTAAATACCTAAATCACCTCACAGTAGTCCAAATGAAAGCTGAAAGTTTAAGAAACTTTAAATAATCATACTTAAAAGTTAATTTTTTTTTTCTTAAACTTCATGTAATTTATTTGTTTGAGATTTCAGAGAAAAACTGTGTTACGGCACATTTAGAGGGTCTACAGCATGATTTTCTAGAACTAAAGATAGAAAATAGAAACTATTTAGAAATAGAGTTATTTTATTACAAATAATTTATTAAGAAAAGACTAGACAGTAACTAGACACATGCCTTTGAATTTAAATTACAAGGGATATAAACAGATTTCCAAGAGCTAATAACCAGAATTATAAACCAGAACTTATTAGCAGTTCAGGCAGAATTGTACCTAAGTGTAAAGCAGTCCAGCAGAGAAATGTGTGATTGTTTTGTGGGGAGCCTTTTCTGTTAGACATGACTATGGAAAGCAACTTATTCTTGACACTGCCACCTTCAATAGTAGTATGTTATGTACAGTCTTTATATAAAGTTAGTAAAGTCCAAGAGATAATGAGATTAACAGAAAAATGTATAACAGATGTTTTGTATAATGTCTAATGTGATGTAAAAGCACTTCAATAAGGCTTTTTAAAACCATAGTCTCCTAAAAAAGGACCATTGAAAGTATGGGACCCTTAGCTAGCAAATTAAAGCCAGCACATGTAATGATAGGCTTGTTTTCTATAATTACTTTTCACAGACCTTTTAGAAACAGTTTGTGGAGAAACCCCAGGGTTCTGTGCACCACAGATTGCAAACCACTGAATTAAACATCCAGGACTGGTGGAGGAGTTAGCCAGTGGGCTAAACAGGAACAAAAGAGTAATAGTTTCTAAACACATAGAGCACCCAGAGCTAGGGATTTATATAGCTCACAGTGATGTGAGTAAAGAGCACTGGGTTTATTTAGAATGGTTATAGCCACTTGTATTTGTTACCAAAGTTTACAGTAGAGATGCATGTAATAAAGAAAACATTTTACTGAATTATACCCTAGAAGTTAAGTTTGTAATGAAAGGAAAGGACACAAAAGAAGTGTTTAGCTGGAGCTAATGGGATATTGATATTACCCAGTGAAAAAAAGAGGTCACTGGCACCCAAAATTAAAAGAAAATGTAATGGAATTTGTGTCTGAAGGTAAGATTTGAGAACCTGAGCTCTGAGGTCTTCTTTTTGAGGATCCACAGCTGTAAAGGCTGATGAATGTTTTAGGAACTCTAGATAAGTAATTAGAAAGCTCTAAATAATTAGAACAGGATGCATTTTACATATTTTGATTGTAGCCATTTAATGTAAGCAAAAGCCTAACCTAAATCTCACTAAGTATTTCCTTCCTTAGTTTCAGCTTTACTGTTCTGTGAGAAAAGATGCATGAGAATGAGAAATCAGAGCCAGTGGAGGCAGCAAAAAAAGCAACACTGTATTTCTACTGAGGGACTTCAGATTCTAACATACTTTCTGCCAAATTTCTAGAGGTACTGGTGTCAATAGCTCTGGTGCTGAATTTTATGAAGGACCTGCCAATAGTGGTACCGTGTAGTCTTGTGTGGACAAGGGAGAGAGCATGTAGTGTCACTCATGCCATCACACACTCCAAACCATCACAGTATTTACAATCTAGGTCTGCTGGCTGACAAGTTCTACATGTCAGCAAAGTCCTTAGACCCCCTTACAGCAACTGTCTAATTCTATATTTACATAGTAACCTGAAGGATTTAATCTCTCTCCCCCATTTCAACCAAACTGATCTCTTTTGTCCCTGGTCCCTGCCTTAGCCAAAAGAGAGTGTCACTCCGTTTCTACCTACAAGATGTATGCAAGGAAAAGTGACTTCACATGAACAGTCCCAGAACAAGAAGTCTCTTCTATGCCCTGAGTAAAGCACAGAGCAACTCTTTGAAACTTCAAATTTACTCTCTCTTCACATTTACAATGTCTGCTCTGCTTTTTGGTTTCCCAGAATGTTAAACATTTTATTTTCCCCATGTCTGTTTCTGTCCAGTTTTAGGAGTGATGATTCTAATGACCAACAAAGATTTCTAGAAGAGGAGCAACAATTTTACAGTTTCCAAGGAAGTGGAAGGTCTTCTGTTCCAAAATTGTGATTCAGAAATACCTGTTCGTACTTATACAGGCAATAATATTTTAAATGAAGAGTTTATAGCAATAATAAGATCAGAAACTCTGTGAAAATGAGGTAATTCATAGTATGTTGTATAAAAGACAGTGGTACAATAATAATAGGACAATGAGAAACATGAAGAGATTTAACAGTTAAATCTTGAGGGGATATTTAATAACTAGAAGTCTGATAAAGCACTATTTACCATAATTACATATATAGTTAAACTTTATGTACATGTTTTAGTTACAATATCTCAAGCTAGTGAAAGAGAATCTGCTGCCAGACCATAACAGATTGTTCCCAGAGGACATCTGTTTCATGTGTTTAATTTCTTTTAAAAAGTAGGCGATTCTTTGTGGCTATAAAAGTATGAAAGCATAAAGTTTTATTTGATATTATGTCAAAATTAAATAGTTGTGCCACATTTTTTCTTTTATCACAAATAATATTTAATGCTGACACAGTTCTGATGCACCAATAAATTATTACATGGTCTTTTAAAACTATTGTAGCATTCAGAGCATGGAAAACACTAAAATACTTTTGGGCTAGACATAGAGTACTTCTTTGAGATTAAACATCTTACCGAAATGGGATAAATGCACTTACACATGCACACACACAAAATTATCTAGAATATCCAGCATTCACAGTTGTCTTTTTAGGCATCTTTAATTGCAGGCAGACTCATGGCCTTTGGCTGATGAATGGGTAAAATATGGAGCAGGGCAGCTCCAATGGGAGCTCCAGTTCATACAAAGACTGGCTCGGGATTTAGCCACTTTTAATCTGCAGGTGTCTTGTCTCTATGGCCCAGGGAGGACACCAATATCCTTGGAGTGAAGGTGGTACAATCAGCAGTATAGACATTATCAGCAGTATAGTCATTTACACCTGAGCTAGTTATCAGCACTGTCTTTGTGGAAAAGGAATATAAGTACCTAAATACAAGAGCTTGTTCATGGATTCATTTATCTCATTCTAACATAAACATCTCAAATAGTTATGATTAGTATATCCCTAAAAATATAAGCTAAGCTCCATTTACTATAAATGGAGCTTAGACATCTTTCTTGGGTGTAGATATTTGCTTTATTCATATATAAAGTTAAATGGCATTTATTCACGTTGATTTGAAAGCCCTAACACAAACCCGGTTACCCCAAACCAAACATTGGGCCCAGCTACCCAAGCCATAGGTGTGATCAAAGGAGACCTAGGAAACAACAGGACAATTATATTCTTATCAATGAATACAGATGAAAATGCTGATGCTCTCCACTCTTTACCTGATAAGCTGAAGAACTTGTAAGGCAGGCAAATATCCAGGATCCAGTGCCCATACCATGGAGAAAGGTTTAATATCTACTTCTCACTCTCAAGAACAATGTCTTGCTCATGAGGGTCCAATTTAGCCTGGGGAGAAGGCTCCCACAGCCTCTCCTGAATAGTTAGCTTACAGAAGGCAAAAGTACAAGAGCTTTGATGCCATAAAAAAGCAAATAAGGAGCGGGCTGATTCACAAGGCAGTGGTGAATACAGTCCACTAAACTGAGAAGTAAAACCTAGTGCCTAGTGGGGGAGTAAAGCAGTAAAAGATTTAGAAAGCAGAGGCTTGTCCCCAAGATTTCTGTCTATAATTCTGGAAGTCTGATTTCTACATTGGTGGTCAATCTTCCTTTTGCTTTGTGACTATGTCTGCACTTTTTATTTTTTTCTTAGAGCTAACATTTTTGAAAGCTTCCTCTCCACGGTGGGTGAAGGGAAGCAATATAATTCCCATTCTAACAAAAGTGAGAGAGACATGTATCATCATGGCTGATGGAATGTAGAGCAAGAGGGCAGATCTAGGAAGACTAGGGTAGGACATCGATAAAAGATCCCTTAATGGAGAGGCACGTAATTTTTTTTGGTTGGTTGGTTTGTTCATTTTCTATTTCTTTAAAAGAGAAAACACAGAGAATTTCAAGCAAAACAAGTGCAGTAATATCACTGCGATCAGAAGAAGGAGGAATTATAACAATCAAAAAATTATGTATTTCAAGCTATTGGCATTCCTGTTGGGCTCTGGAGGCGTAAGAAAGTATCATCATTACTATTTCCCGGCACAGATGTAGGATTGGCTAGTGAGACAGTAGTGATTTACAATGCTGTCAAGGACAACTTCAGCTCCTAATCAAGGAAAAGTTCAATTTTTTTTCTGTACTCAGGCCTATATTTCATTTTTTATAATCCTTTTCCACTTCTATACAGAGTACTCGGCCAAGCTCTCATCTGAGCCCTTCAGAATCTGTAACTAATCTGGATAAACTGCCCACCCTTAGCGACTGGGGTACTACAACATAATATGACAGCATTTACAAAAATGAGAGCAGGAATCAATGTGCACAATATGGGCATCACCCTGTCGTTGAGTCTTTCTGTTCTTCTGTGCACCAGACTAAACCCAAAATGTTTCCAGAATCAATGGGTTTTCTTTACAGACGTTGCAAATGTAATCCTCAGTGACTCAGTCAATTAAAAAATCACTCAACAAACCATAGATTTTAAAACTTTGATAATCTTAGTAGTAACTACTTAATTAATTTGTTTTGATTATAGTAATCTACTGTTTGAATAAACCACATTACTAGAAAATCATTCTGTCTTCATTTTTTAGGGCTAAGTCATGAAAAATCAACAACTTCTCTTGCTCTTTCATTCTTTTTGTGAATTATTCCCAGTGGTAAACACGAGCTGTGTTCTCAAACCTCAAGACAATATTCTAGCAGAAGAGAATCCTTTCTGGACCTAAACATCACCTTGCCTGTTTGTGCTTCAAAGACCTGAAACCGTTCTCTTTGCTGTGTTATCATATAGGGTTTCATGATATTATGACACCTCTCATTGTTTCCTGAGCTGCTGATTTCCAGAATATAGTTTTCTACTGTTTAGATATGACCTAGATGCATAATTTTGCATTTAACTTGAATGGGTTCAGCTTGCCAAGCAATCCAAATTTTTCTTTATACCTTCCTGGTCTTCATCATTATGTACCACTCTGCCAATCTCTGTGTCAGCAATGTAAGATATCAACAATGTTTTGATATTTACTAAGACATATGGAAATGCTGAATAGCATCTTTTAATTCCTAGTTTTTATGACCCATATTTGAAACCATTCAACTCTTATTGAAAAATCCCCACATCTGAGAGTGAAGCGTTAGCCAGTTCTTAATGTATTGAGTGTCTGCTTATTAATCTTGCAATGGATGTAAATTTAGGATACTTTAACCAAGGATTATTGATACCTGGGCAACCATAGAGTTACTTGACATCAAAGGTGATAAATATTTCCATATGGGAAAACTCAGGGACACAAAGATCTTTCTGCTTATAATTAATGAAACAACAGAAGTTTTCACCTCATGATTACACTGAATATAAATTCAGGGAGATATATCTGATTTGCATGTAGTACTGCATCTGTAAGAGAGAAAGAGTCAGAAAACATGCGAAGAAGTAATACCAAATAGAATGAAAACAGGGGAAAACCATGTAGTCATGACAGAAATTAAACAGGGAGAGCTTTTTGAGTGATATTCTGTCTGGAAAGCTGGCATAGAACTGTGAGAAAGGAAATGCTCTCCTGTTGTTTAATTGTACTGTGTTTGGAGTAATGGAACCTTTGTGTACATTCTTTGTAAATTAGAATGATTGCAGTAAGAAAAATATTTAGCTCCTATGGCATCAGGGAGGCCAGGGTTTCTTAGATGAGGGCTGAGATCACATCAGCTTTTCATTGCTTGGAAGAAGGATGTGCAAGTGTCAAAGCAACTCATCCCAGCCTGGAATTTCAGCAAAATTCACAGAAAGTGTAAAGTCAGTGATGGACATCAGCTCTTCACAGAATGAATTTTTTTTCAAAAGCTTGTAACCCCTGAACTCTTTTGTGAATAAAGTGACTGTGATTAAGAACTTCTTTGTGCCTAAGCTTGTGGTTTTACACTTCTAGCTGTCATCTCCAAAGGTGTGAAACTGGAAGTACAGCTTTTGTAGGTTTTTTTTGTCATGATTTTCAACAATTTTATGATCTCTGTGTAGAAATAAACCAATATTCTTATTATAATAATGTCCCCTTCTTAGTTTTCCTGTATAAATGTCCACATTTCATGACTGCTATTTTGTATTATTTATAGTCTATTACCCACTTTTATTCCCCTTCTGGCTCAAATTAGCCAAGGTTATTCTCTCTTTGCTGTAGAAACAAAATATTTTAATATTCCAATAGATTACAGTCTTAAGTAATTTAAAAAGACTAAATAATATTTAGTTGTAATTAGTTACTTTCTGCTTCCATGGTGTCTTCCAAATAAGCTGTGCTCATCCTCAACTTTGTGAAAATACATCTTCCAAAATCTAAGCATACCATATTGCCCTTTTCCTTGCTTACCTGCATGTACATAAAAAAGCTTACCCACAATATGTAGCAATAAACAAGCTTAAGTCAAAATAAGAAATTCACAAACCATTCCCACAATTAAGAAGCTTTTACTCATCATTATAATCTCCAAAATGAAATTATCTTTTTCCTGGTTATAATGTGTTTTGTGTTATAGTTCTTTAAAAATTATATATTTAACTCCCGAAGGTCTTGAGGATCATACTATGTTATTGCCAAAAACCACCATCCATAATCCAGGAAATCATAAAGCATAATTTTAAAACAGCTGGAATTTTTTCCTGTAATTCCCCTGAAAGTTTTTCAGGAGTCCTTTCTACTAGTTACAAGCCTATTATTTCTTATTTTGTACCATGGCTAACTCATCTTTTTAAAATAGAACTGAAACTGAAGTATATGTGTAAAGTGATACTAATACTTTCCTCTATCTACCAAAATGTAGGTACATTACTGTTTCCAAGGTTTGAAGTTGTAGCTCATTGTTTTCTTAGTTATCCTGTACAAGATCCGTTCTGTCACTTCCTCTACCATATAATTAGTAATTTTGAACTCTGGAATTCATTGATTTTTACAGATCTCATGGTAGTAGAGGTCATAAGGCATCTGCTAAGATCATCTCATCCAATTATCCTGGTGAAAGCAGCATTGCCAAGAGCAGATTTCCCAGGGCCATGCCCGCTTGGGTTTTGAACATTTATGGGCATGGAAATTCCACAAGATTTCTGGGTAACTTGTTGCAGTGTTTGAATCTCTTTTATTCAAGTTTCCAAACTGAAATTCTCCCCACTGATCTTACTTTACTTCAGCCTCGTTCTTTTCCCCACCCTCATACATCACAGAGAAATCCAGAAGTCAGATACTTTTGTACCTCTCAGTCACAGGCTTGTCTGTTGTGTTCAATACCTTTTGATTCTGGGGTACCAACAGCTTCTTCACTGCATCTCCCCCTTATCTACTCTGTCACTCCCAAGCAGGTTTCAACAAGTAGTTTCAGTATTCCAATAATATGAATTACCTCATCAGATTTCACTTGTTTCACTTATGTAAAATTTCTTCTTTTTAATGAGAATTTCCAGTCCTTCTTGCTCATTACATTCAATTAATATGTAAGCAGCTGAAAAAAAAGGTCATTTCTTGATACTTGTGGTCATTGTTTCAATTTACTCCTGACATGCTGATTTGACCTACAGTGATGCCTTTCTAGTCAGTTATTAGTTTGCTGATTTTTCTGTCACCCAAGCAGGAGATGAGAGGTTCACTCTCCTCCCTTTGAGGAGCTGCATGCATCTGAAATTCACAGTCCTTTCCGTGGCCTTGATGAAGTTTGAGATTTTTAAAAAAACACCTTCAGTTTCTCACTAGCTACCCATCCTCCAGCGTCTTCTGTTTTTTCTTTCCACAATACTAGAAGATTGACTGCCAAGACCAGTTTCCCCTTCTTTATCTCTCTTTTGGACCCCACTGTAGTTTGCATATTCTATCTGTGGGATAATTGACTCCAGTGTATATCATGACCAGCAGAGACTTGCCAGACAACCTCATAATCCAGCCCAATCTTGCAGTTACAATGGATCTCGTGACCATTCTGTGTACATATGTAAACAGTGCAGATATTTACAGAACACTAGTGAGAGGCAGATAAAATATCTCTTCTTCCGCAGAATTTTACAGTGCAAAACTATCAAAAGCATCCTTTAGAGCACCTGTTTTATAAAGGATAATATACAATAAACAAAAGCTCAGTTATACAAATCTAAAGGAAAAACGTAGGTGATTCATTTACAGGGCTAGAATAGAGTAAAATTTCTTTAACCTGAAGTCTGCCCTGAGAAAATACAAAAATAACAAATAGGATCTTTTTTCCATTGACGCGGTTGGAGTTTTTCTATTTGGGTTTTAAATTTTGCTGTTCAATTTTGTTTACCATGTTTTATGGCATATTTGCTGACCTTGTCTTTTTTATCTCAAATTTTCCTACTATCTTACCATGAGACAGAGCTCCATTAATTCCACAAGTCTGTTAAAGTCTGCTCAAAGTTAAATGAAATGTTGTTAGTATTTAATGTATGTTTAAAAAATTGGGATTATATTGGAAAAAGATCTATTGGAAACATAATGACATCCAGAAGTCGACATGATTGATCAGGTTTTGAAGAGGACAAAATTAAAGAATAATATAAGGAAAATTCTTTCAAAAGAGAGGAGTAATGAAAAAAAAAAGCCCCAAGCAAAAACCAGATTTGTGTTAGGATAGACCTAGTGTAGGAAATAATATTTAAATGAATAAATATCTAAAATTATTGAGCATTTTAGAAGACATATTCTAATTTAATGCTACAGTTAATAGTAAATTTCTTCAGGTGATGGCAAAAGATAGAAAACTCACCAGCCAACCAACCAACCAACCAACCAACCAACCAACCAACCAACCAAAAACATTTTAAACTGCTAAGTACTATGCCAGAAGAAATCAAATGGTCCTTTTCATTATTTTTGAAGTCTGTAAAAAGTTCTAGAAATTTACAGAACTATGAATTACCTGCATCCAATGGGAGACTTAACACAACATGAAGGGACCAGATAGTATATGAAAGATTTCTATAAGATTAGGACCTCTAAATTATAATATCCTACTGTCATTTTAGCCACTCCAATACTCCTCCATAATAGCTAGAATATTTTAGCTTTATAGTCTGCTCAAAACCTGTTTGCCTGGTCTCAGCACTAAAGCAAATCTTGGAACACATAGTTCTCAGGTTTTGATACAAATGAGTCTTTCTACAGCAAGTTAGGTAAAAGCTTATAGGATTTTTTCAATATTTGTTTAAACAAAGTGTTGCAGTTGAATAAGATTCAATTGTTCTGCCTAAGACCAGAACAATTCTTACCCATAATGAGAGTTTTTTTTTATTCTGATGTTCCACTCATATGTCAGTGGAGGCTTAAAACATATAGCTTCAGTTCCTAACTCCAGTTTGGGCTTCAAATTTTCCATTAATTTCCAAGGAACAAGACTAAAAACTCATCTCTAGGAGTTTTAATCTCTGTTGAGAGAAGACATTTCCAGATAAATAAAGAAAGAAGAGTTTCAATGCAGAATACATAAGCATTCTTCGAGGCAGATCCCAGGCTTACTTTTGGTCTGATATGAGGTCTAACCAGTATAGCAGTTACTCAGTATGTGCCAGGCAGGTAAGAAGAAAAGGTCTCTTGGAACACAATTCTGCAACTCAGACTGTAATTTACAACAACAAAATGGCTTGTTGTTTCTCTTTGGGTTTTGTTCTGTGTTTGGGGGACAAGAATATCTCCTGGAAATTACAGTAATGCCTTTGATATACCAGAAAGATGCAATTTAGAAATGAAGCAGAAGCGCATGGTAACTCCTGTGTTGATGAATACTTCTGTCCGTATGAAGCACGTGCCAGTCAGTAATGTAAGAGATGTGACAGTAAAGTAATGACCACGCACTGGCTTCCTGTGTAGTTACACAGCATTTTCAGAACACTCTGGCCTAGTATTACTTTTAAAGCATAAATTGCAACACATTTTGGCTCTGCGGGTTTGCTTTTACTGCAGAGGAATGTTTTCCTGCTGTACGTAGCAAAACGGAAAAATTCATTGGAGTTTCTTCTCTTCTTCAAAAGGCAGGAGCGTTTGGATTCATGTGATTTTATTTCAGTGTTAACGGTCACCCCAGGATCCTTTGTGCTCACAGTGAAAATGTCTTCACATTTAGGGCAGGATTCATCTGACCTACTTTGAACAGATATATTTAATCAGTGTAATCCTGCTGTCAACGACCCAAAAAAAAAGAGTTCATGAAAGCATGAAAGTGTTCATGCCAGTGTCTTGGCAATAGCAAAACGCCATCCTAATAATCATCAAAAGCAAACCTCATTACAACTAGGAGGCAAGGAGCAATCAGTGCTGAGAAAACTGAGCTACTTAGATATATTTTCCATTCATAACATAGTACTTAAAATGAAAAATTACAGATTTTGATGCTTGTATGTCCATGTGGTACAATGGCTTAAGGGAAAACAGAAATGCTCTTGAGGTATTCTCACTCGTTTAAGGCTACAGTTCAGAAGTCATTATTAATCAAAAAATACATAGAAAATACATTTTGATTTTAAGGTAAAACCCATTGTATGATAGCTGATAGCTAAACACTAATTCCAAAACATGTTTTTCCATCTGCCTATGATCAGACTCTTCTGTCATTTACTTGAGGGATGTAGAGTGGGAAATTAAACTCTGGTTAACTCCATGTTCCCCCTGGATTAGGTAAAGTGTTTTGCTATGTCATGCATTAAATATTTGAGTCCTTCAGTGGAGACTACAGGTACTTAATATTATACACACGCATTTTCAAAGCTTTCTCATTGCCATTCCCACATTTGTTCCCATTTTGTGACATTACTGCAACAAGGGGAAGATTGTAGCGAACCCATGTTGGAAAAACTTTGCAAAATAACAGTGGTGTCTGTGTGTCTACATCAAAGTAAGTCTATGTTTATTATTTTTGTTTTAAGACATTACCCAAATGCTGTAAATCCAGACTAAATTATTACAATGCTAGACAATACACAAACATTCCCTGCCCCAAGGAACTTACATGCAGGAACACAAACACAGGAAAAATACCGATAAGGATTAGATAAGGATTAATTCTTTCTTTTTGACCATTCAACTGTGTGGTTGAAGAACACATAAACTATGAGTTTTAAATTAAATTTATGTTCAAGTTACTTACAGTGTCGTTTTTCTTCTTCTCCATTACTGATTTGTTGTAAAGGCTATAACAGCATTCTCAGAATTGCCGGGGAATTATCTTTGAAGCTACATTTTATGACCCCTTTCTTCAGTCCTCAAAAACATACACAAGAGAGATGTAATCAAACTCATAAAAATACCTTAATTGTTCATTCATTTAAATGACCTTTGAGATCTTCAAAATGAGGTTCAGGTGCTTGCATACTATTGGATCTGCTTACCACAAATACCATGGAAAGATTTTTGGGTGTGTGTTGTGGGTTTGGTCTGTTTTCAAGTGCTTCTTACAAAAGCAGGCTTGTGTTTAGGAGAAGACAAATTACTTGGTGGTAGAAAGAGAAGACCCGAGCAATTGAGAGTTATAAAAAAGATTTCTGTCCTTTAAAAAGGGCAACCAAATAATTTAATTTCTGTAAAAAGGTGCAAATAAAAAAGCAATTTTAAAGCAAAAAAAGTCCTAGAAAAAAAACCAAAATGAAAAAAAATGAAAAGAAAAAAGGGGGTGGAGTCTCTTCTATACCACCTTTTTCAGCAAGAAAAAAATTGGGGCTGGAAAAGGGAAGTTTGCCTCTTTTTTCATCTGGTCTCCAGGGAGAAGGCCTCAGGCCCGGCAGACCTAGTCCCTGACCGCTGGTGGTGGTTCCTTTTTCCATTGCTCCAAGCCATGTCTGCTGTGGCTTGGAAGGCAGTGACAGCCACAGAGATGTCCCTATGAGGAAGCAAAGGGGACAGCAGGCGCTGGCCGTGCGGGGCTGAGCCGCGTGGACCGAGCGCCTGCAGCGCTGAGGGGAGCGGTGCCGCTGCCAGAGGCAACTCTGCGGGGTCAAACCAGCCGAGGGGCACTGGCATGGTGCAACAGGGATAACAGAGCTTTCAAAGGGTTCTGCTTGCCCTAGCTCCTTGTTGGAGTTTTTGGGCTGGGAAGGGAGAGGACGTTAAGCCACAGAAACTCTTGTTCACCGTATTGGTAAGCGTGTTTATTTGTTGGGTGGTGGATACACTTTCTTGCATGAATGACCCTCTCACTTTTGCACACTTTTTCTTGTTAATATTATTGTCATTATTGCCATTTTCAGTAAATTGCTGTTTCAACAGTTAATCTTTCCTAGTGTTCTTCCATTACCAGAAAGGGTGGGGGGAAAAGGGAGTAGCTTGAGTGGGTTTAATCTTTTAGCACGGCTTTAAAACCAGCACACAATTGTATTTTGTTAAATACAATGACCTTTTTGAGTCAATGACTATTTCCTCTGTTTCCTGTGTCTTCTTGATCCTTTTTACCTTTTTACAGAAGTATTTGGGCAGAGTAGATTGGCTGGATTTTTATTCCTCAAAACCACAAAGCATAACAGAACTTCATAAGACTTTTTTAATTCAAAGATACACTTTTCTGTGTCATATTTGTCTATTTTCACTTTCCTGGAAGTTATATAGGGGAATGTAAGCCTAATGCAGTCAGTGAAGCTGTCAAATATGTATCAGACTTTATGAAGTTTGTGCAATACCTCCTCTTCTCAGTCATATGTGAGAAGGAATTGTCCTTCTGTCCATATTAAAGATGTGACATTCCCCAAAGACCTGTACGTTATCTGTCTGTTTTGCTCACCCAAGCATCCTGTAATTCAGAAGTGGCAAGATCACTTTTGCTCTGAGACTAACCACAGGCATTCTACACATCTCCAAAACATTTTACGTGATGTCAGACCTCCTGGGAAGGACCTGCCCAACATTAATGATGCAATGTTGCTGCAAAGGCTGATAGAAGACAGTGATGATCTCTGCACTGTGATCAGCACCACCAGCCTCATTCACAGAACAGAAACAGACCTGGGTACATGCTGGCAGGTGAATAAGCTTCATCCTCCTCCTCAGCCAAGTATTGGAGTTCGAATGAAGGCCTTCACTGAAGAATTTTTGACAAAAATCCATTGCATTAATCCGATGCCTGACCCTACATTTGCACTCTAGGATGTATAGCCACCTTCCTAAATAAAACAACTCTAGGATGAAACTTGAATAATGTCAGTGTGCTCTGTGTCTTCATTGTTTAGCTGTTGGCTCCCTCTCTGGCTCCATTCTGGCCTGCTCTAACAAGTTCCCCTCAAAATAATACCCAAGCAGAGATCAAGGAATATGTAATCTTAGAGATATCTCTCAAAAGACAGTCCAGGATAAGTCTATCTCAGATGGGCCTCTCTCCAGATGCAGTTGTTCTTCAGCTTTATTCCCAGGGAACTTTACACCCTCAGCAATGACCTCCCACCTCATGCAACAGAATACAACACAGTTTCTTCAGTTTCCTACCCTGGGAACATGAGCCCCTTCACTGAGCTGCAGCAAAGCCCTTGCACTGTTTAAAACAATTTAAGCTGTCAAGACAAAACACAAGGATTAGTGTCAGACCAATAGAAACACCACACCAGATGGGGAGGAACTCCAGAACAGAGTGCTCCATGGTGTGGACAGAGCACATTTGCTCATCCTAGGTGCTATAGTTACCAGAGTCTTCAATCTATTTTTCTGCTGGGATAGGTATTGGTCCCTTGGCTTGTTTTATTTAGTGGTATTGATCTAACCAGACTGTCATGTGAACTGGGTGCTTCAGTTTTGAACATCATTGATAAAGGATATCCTGAACTGCTGAAAAATGTAGGAAAAAAAGCCCAAGCTCATATGACTTGTTCCATGCGGGAAGCAGGAGAAGGCAGAATCATCAGAACTGGAATTCAATAAGAATGGCAGCGCTTTAGGCAATATTCACAGAATAGGAGATGGCATGCACTAGTAAGCAGAAAGAGCACTCAGAAAGCCTGCACCATAACTGCTCTCCTTCTTCCATTGTGGATTCTGTGCTTATGTTCTCCTCTCCTTCTCATTTGAAAGAAAAGAAGACAAACTATTCAGTAGCATCACATAACTATTCCTGTTATGTGATGGCACTGCACAGTATCTTTATGCTTTTTTTGACTAACGTGTGTACCATCTCTGAGAATTATGAAATTACCATTTCAACAGAATTCAGTGCTGCTGCCATGAAAAGTTTGTAAGCGTGACAGTTCACGCTGAAATTAATGCAAATGGCTTTTGTGTTTGTTTTGAGATCTCTCTATCTTAATTCATATATCAAAGTTTGGTAGTTGGTGCATCTATCAGGCATTCCTCAGTGCTTTTCAAACCTTCAGAGAAGTAGTCTAACTACATTACTGACTTAAATTTTAAGTCATTAAGGTGGGAACATGTAAGGAAAAACACATTTTGAACTATAAGGATTGAGAAGAGCGTTTAAAATAAATGTAAGTAAATAAATAAATAAGAATATATTATTAGAGATAAAAGAAATTAATACATAGCAAAAATACAGATAATAACTCAGCAAGTAGGAGATTACTGCTAAAAATCTTTTAGATCTTGTTGGCAAAACATAATTATATTGAAATTGTGATTAGAAATAGACAAATTTCTCTGTAAGCTTTTCTTAGTGGACTTATGTCAGCAATTGGCCAATTGAAAGTACTTCAGCAGCAGCAGCTTTCAGTATTCCAGAACCACTTGAAACAAAAAACAGCTCTCCATATGGAAGAGAATAATTCTGACACCACAGGTGCTGGATTGTAAATTTGTATTTTGTGTGAATAAAGAATTAGTGCCAACCCTTACCCAGGAGAGACAATCCTGATCCTATAGGTAATAGCTGTGTCATAATGCCACTCATAGACATACCTAAGCAAGATTTTAATTGACTGGCTGGTGTATAATTAGTGTTTTGTCATACAAAGCTCAGCACTGGCTGTAAAAACTGACCAGGAGCCTGCATAAGTATGTGGATTTCTAGCCTGTAACCAGAGATTGCAGGGAAGTACTTGTCTGAGAACTGCAAGACAAAGGGTGGAACTAAAAATTCTGGTTTACAGGAAGACTGCTTAGAAGGCACATAACCTTCTGAAGATGCAATTGTGTAACGCAATGAGGGAAGCATGGATTCTCATAATACATAAATGTTAATTTGTAAAATTTCTTAACATTTTAGTGTATATCCATCTCTATCATGGTTGTTCTAGAAATTCAGTGTACAGCATTTAAAGATATGCCTCTACTGGTAAATAAAGCAGTGAGTGTCTAGAAATGCTCCTATGCCAGTTAAAGCAATCTCTGACAAGATTGTGGCTAATAGAGTAAGCACCCTACAAACAGGATTTTATTTTGAGTGTAAGAGATCATTTCCAATGGACTGTGTGCAAACATCAAAACTCTTTGGGAGAAAAACCCTTCCCTCATCTTCTTAGCATAGATATGGTTGCTCATTGCTAGAGGGCCTGGGAACTTTACTAGATGGTCATAACCTAGACTGGGCTTCAGTAAAAGGTCATTTAGGAAGTTTGTGGCAGAGCCAGTGATTCTGCCATGTCTGCCTATCTCAAAAATATAAATTATGCAATAAAATCAAAATGAAACTTACTTCTAAAAGTACAGCAATTTTTAATACTATTTTCCAACCACTAGAATAAAAGGGAAAGTGTAGACAGTCCATGCAGAAGTCATATAAAGAAAGGACTTGTGATTAACAGAGAAACATTGCTTAAAGAAGTTTCAAAATACCATTTCTATGGGGTACTTATCACAGACCAAGAAGGTAGAATGAAAATAGAAAATGTTGGAATCCATTTATTTAAGTGCCTGCAGTTATCATTTCAAGGCAAATGAGGCAATAATAAATACAGAGCATTTGAAAGAAAGATAATCTGTATCCACTGAATTTTAATAAACAGTAATCACAAAAATCAATGTGGCCACATTGGATCTGCTTTTCTATTAGTTTTCCTATTACTGTTCTCCCTTTCCCTTATTTCACCTCCCTTTTCTATCTAATACTTAATGGAATGATCTGTAGTCCCTATTGTTTTACTGTCTGAACTTTTGTCTTTATTTTTCTTTCATAAGCTGGGTTTTAAACTCAAAAATTAATTTCCTCACTTGTATTATCAATGCTACCACTCCTAACACCTAGCAGACAGTATATCTCTTAATTTGTTTTCTTTTTGCAATCAATAGGTCAGAACTGCTTCTTGCTAATTTTAATCAGTATTAGGGTGACTGAGAAGGATGATGCTTCCCACCAGGAAGTCTGGGAAGGAGAAAGTGGATCAGTAAAAAAAGTCATATAAGTTTATTTTAAAAGTATTATCTGTCACCAGCCAATTTTAAAACACTACTAGGTATGCATAAGATCAAATTTTATGGATATTTAGCAAAAACATGATTATTTTCCCAGGCAATAAAAAAAGCCAGCAAAATCAACATTTTCTGGAAAGAACAAATACTTTCTTCTCACATAAACATGATTTTGTATCCAAGAACCACTGAAATTTAAGCATAATACAAATATTTAGAAAAAGAATGAAAAAACTTTGTCTAATTTAACGCACATTTTTTATACCAATGTAGAAATTGGTATAAAAAAGAGTAAAAAAATTTGACCACTGGGTAGAAAATAACACTAGAATAGAATTATAAACAGTAATTTTCAGTCAGATAAGTTTCTGATTTAAAGAGTGAGCTAGGTGTCTCCAGAAGAAATTTCTTGCAGCCTAAAGTAGATGCCTAAGTGAGTATGACTGAATGTCTGTCTCTCCCTGTTTACTGCAGAGAATGCAGTTCTTGATATTTACCTCTTATACAGATAGAGCCATATAGGTGAATCCCATCCTACAGAAGGAGGATGTTAGAACAACAAATAAAGTGAAGGCTGCCAATATACCCTCTCAGCCACGGCTCCACAGGGGGTTTTCCTGCAAATTGCACAGCATACCTCCCCTTTTGTCAGGTAAGTACAAGTGTCTCAAGGCCAATGCAAATCTGAATATTCCTTAAGAAAATACACCTGGGTCAGCTCAGAGTAGTTTTGGCCTTGAATCTACCCTGGTAGCTTAACATATCCATTTTCATGTTATTTACTATGATGTTACCAGAGGATGAGATAAAAATAGGAACTATATATTTTGAACGCTGTACAAAATAGCAAATGGATCTTCTCCAAAGGACTTTCAGTCTTATTAAAAGACAGACAAAATAAGGAAAAGGGTTATGACCCACAAATGGAACCCAGAATTATGTTAATTTCTAAACTTGATGAATTTTTTTTTTTTTTTGAAGGAGATTTCTTTAGCTGAAAGAGAAGAGCCTAAAATACAAGCAGATCAGGATAGGAAAAAAAAAGTTTGGTGGAAACTATGGATCCTGATTCAATGAAAACACTAAGAAAGGATGGAGAGAAATGCTGACTTGGTTGAGAAAAACAACTACACGTGATGATATTCTGTGAGCCATTGGTTCATCTATTTGTTTGATTTTTTTTCTTATTTCCTGTAAGTTATGTGGAAGTATTGAAAAAGAATGACAACAGAGATTTGAATGGCCCCAGAATATTTGTGTGAGATAGTTTCCTGATAAACACTTCCTTTCAAAAGGAGATCTAGAGGAGGATGACACAAATAAGCCCCACTATTCATGGCCATCAGTGCACAAGTTTGTTCCACATGTCTTTTTAGCTGCATCAGCTTCAACTTCTATATGTTAGTTTGTACTCCACGTTGATATTTCAACAAATGACCTGAATCACAGCTGTGGTAGGCAGATTTCTACATATAAATTAACACTGTTAATGTCAAGTAGTCAAGGTTCAGTGCTGACCATCATTTTATATTATGTCATGTAAAGACTGCAAATATCATGTCCCTATGTTGCCTGTTTTTACTGACAACCAAGCATCCTAAACACTGTAGCATTTTGTCAGTTCAGCAGATCCAAAGCCATCCATCACTGCTGCTATGTCTGTCATACGCATTTAACTTCAGCATCAGCCAGCAGCCTGCAGTCTTGGTTACTGATCAGTATCATCACAACTGTCAGATGGGGACTGAATTCTTTTTCTCTCCAAAAGTAGGTTCATCTAATGTTTGGTATAGATACTTTGCTTAACAAGTTTTCTGAGCCATGTTTGATATTTGAGTATGGGAATGTTTCCATCATGATCTTTCATAATTTATTTACATTTGTAACATATTTGTGAACATTTTAAGCATCAATATTGGCTGCTCCAAGGATGTATGTTTTCTTCTTCCCAACAGTCGCAGTCCAAAACCCATGAGCTTCCAGATATCAAGGGAAGAGGTTCAAGAAATCCTACAGTCTTAAACACAGCTGATTTCAAAGACATGTAATAAAACTAAGGAAATTTCATTGAAGTGTTGCTATGACAGTTTATTTTGATTTCAAAGTTAAGATAGTTTTTTTTTCATTTTTCTGTGAAGATGAATGAAAGATTAAGGAAAGTACCTAAACAAAGTATAAATGTCATTGATCTCAGATTGTGATCTAGTAATATTCTGGAATAAGGTAGAAACACTCTGATTAACAAGCAGTTTGAACTACTGCTTATCTTTCATCTTTTCACAAAAACATCCTCTTCAAACTCTTCTGAAAACAATCAAATGAAATTTTAAAAGGGAGGACTGTCTCAGATCACAGATCAGCTGGACTTATTTAAAGAAGTAGCTTTAAATTCAGACAAAAACTTTCAGAGACTAGGGTGGTGCTCCTGCAGCACTGTGATGACACAAAATCTAAGCATTATAATCTTCATATATTAAAAATTTAAAATTTCATCTAATATCTTGCTATTTAAATAAGTGTAACAATTTAAGAGGTCTTTCTTATCACTGACTACACAATTTTTATTTTTTTTTAATAGTTGAATTCTTGCAAGTGAGAATTTATTCAAATAATCCAGTCACGTACAACATAGCATAGATGTTCATAGCATCAGCAACAATAATTCTGACTGGAATTAATGTCAATGTTGCAAATTAAACAGTGATATGTCCCATACCTGAAGAACCTAAGTGTATGTGTATGTGTGTGTGTGTGTGTGTGTGTGTGTGTGTGTATGTATGGATGTATACACACAGGCACAAACCAAATACTGGATAAGCATAGATCTTTGAAATTTGGAGCAAAAAGCAAAAAAGGACACATCATGAACACTGAAAACTTAGTTTCTTACCTAAGACTGGGTCAAACAAGTAATGAAGATTAACATTCATGTGACAGATATATTTATTTACTGTATATATTCATCCCAGAAATTGTTGGTGTTTTTCTTTTTTTAATACGATAACAAAATTTAATTATAAATTAAATATATTTAATATAATAATAGAATGCTTATTTTTCTTGTATTCTTCATTACAACCTTGGAGAAATTGAGAACTATCAATTTTCCTAGTTAGCTGTTACTTCTTAGCAGAGGGATTGGATTGTGATATTTACCATTTTAAAAAATCATTAATTTTTTAATTATTTAAATTAAATTCAGCTTTAAAAATGCTGAAAATGAAAGAAACTAGGGAAATAAAATGAAATAATTTCAGATCCCTGCATTTCTCTCTCTGGATTCATTTTATAATATAGTAAAATATAAAATTACTTTTCAAAGAAAAATAATAGGAATAAGTCCCTGAATCCTTTCTTCATAGTTATTTCTAATGCTATAAAAATTAACTCTAAAATAATGATGCGTTAGTTAATCACCATATTGCAATGGAATTTCCATGGATACACATAGAATATGGATATTAATAATAGGTTAGTTCATCATAATTCATCTTTTATCAATTAATATGAAGTGAATGAATGAATGACCGATTAGTCATTTATTAGCAAAGGAAGATGTGCAATTATGTCCTCTCTGTACTAAACACATTTTGTTAAAGGATATTTTTTTGTCTACAGTTACAGAAAAGATAATAGGAAAAAGTCAATGCTATGAATACTTCTGTTTCAAATCACCATCAGATGTATTGGTACATATGAGAATAATGTAAGAGTTGCCACTTGTTTTAATTAGAAAGCACAACTATTCATATGAAATAAGATGGACTCAACAGAGGGTGAAAAACACACTTTTATACATCAAACTGGGTAATTCCATTTGCCTTCCCCCCCCCCCAAAAATAGTTGCAAGATGGTTGGACAGGAAACCTGACAAACAGCTCATAGAAAGCAGTGCATACCTGGTGGTTCTGAAATTATTCCCCCAAAACCTGAATTGTTTTAAGGCAGCTAGAAAATGTAAGCTATCTAATTAATGGTTCTAATTGTCTAATATATGCAGAAGAAGACCATAGATGGCTAGGGTAGTCTTTAGTTACAATGCAGTTTTTTGCAATCCTTATTCTGATACTGAAATCTACATTTATCCACTGCTTAGCCTCGAGGCTCCACCCAGAGCTCAGGGCAGCTGATTGGGGAAAATTTACAGCTGCACATGAAGGATACATCTGAGCTTCACACCAGTCTATTAATGCTGGTCTATTTATTGGAAGGAGTTGAATGCTAATGTAATTGACCTCTGTGAATTACCTTAGTTGTGGGAACACTTCACTAGAGAGGAAGCATTTCTACATCACTGCCTTGAGTGCTTTCCTGCTCTGGGAGTACCTAGCCTACTTGTCAGTATAGTTTGAGCAAAAATGACTCCAGTGCTCTTCTTTTCATTTCTCCCAATGTCAATGTGTCTCATGGAGAACAGTGCTCTTATATTAAAATAGCTCTTTTAATTTTTTCTTCATTTCATATGCATACAGATAAAATAATTAGATAAATCTGAATTTGTTTCTTTACTTTTAATTGTTGATAATTTAAAAAAAAAATCTTTTGGGAGCTCATTTTAACCAGAGAAATTTCAAGTTCATTAAAGAAGTATATGTCCTGACAATCAGAAACATTTGCAGAGCAGCTTTTATAAATGTTTCAGCTTTGTATGCATTCTGATACTGACAAAGAAGACAGTCACTTCTGTGCAGGAGACTGTAATATGCATTTTATGACCATATTTGTCTCCTTCAACTTTTACAGGAGACAATCTTCAGATTATTTATGAGTGGATAATTAATATTTACATTAATATATTTTGGTCTTACTTAAATAAATCAAGTGTCACAGTTCAATTTTCTAACAGTGGCACAAGTCCCGAGTGAACAGAGGAATATGTTGACATTGACCTCAATGTCCAAATTGCCATGATACAGTCATAAAAAGTTAAAAATATAATTTAAAAAATCAACAAATCTATCTTTTTTTTTTTTTTTTTGCTTGCTTCTTGTTGCTCCAGGATATGTCCCATCTGGTCCATATTTAGATGAATGATTATGTATGTCACTCAGTACCAGAAAAAAAAACTAGTCATTTCATTTGGTGTTTACTTTCCAAAGATGAATCACAGTTCTCAGCAATGGCTAGGGAATAGTACCATGGTAGAAGAAATGTATGTGTTAGTTTATTTTCTGAAGTGTCTAATATGCTTCGTTTCATCTGAGCAAAAGCTAGAAAAATAGCAATCCTGCAATGAGAAAAAGAAAACAGAGCAACAACACAGAAGGAAAACGAGTCTGATGTATGTATATTTGAATACTATTGAGTTTGCTTCAACAGCATAAATTCATTTTTAACAGATGAAGTATCATGCTATCTATAAAAGTAAAATTGCTATTAATAATACCTTATATTCTTAGAGAAACTTCCACCCCAAGAACTAAAAAGAGCTTCATTATTGCCAATTTATAAAACGACAAACTAGGCTTTACTTATAACCCAAATTTTTGAAAGAATTTCCCGTTTACCTGGTGATCATTTTTCTTACTCCAGCAGCATAAACCAGTGTATGCCTTATCTGGAAATCAGTCCAGAAAAAGGCTGCAAAAGCAGAATAATCCTGTCTATATTCTACATGAAATTTCAGGACTCTGGTTTCCAGCTCAAGTTTCTGTGGGACATTTAGATATCATGCATGCATTTCAGGAGCAAAGCCAGCTGCTCCTTTGTCACTGGGAGAATCTGGAAGGTATTAAGGATAGCCAGAATGATTGGAGAATGGTGAGCAAAGGGTAGGGTCAATCATTAACCCTAATTATCTTCAACTGTCTTGGTGAAGGTGTCAAGTACTGTCCCCCTTTCACTGATAAGAACAGAAGCATAGGACAGTCTGTGGCTTGTCCTGAGCTCTTTCACACTGATCATCATATCTGGTCACATCTAGGACAGCATTTATTCAGGCAGCTCAGAAGTGGTTTTTCCTCTCTTTAGGCATATGGTATGATTTTCCAGGTTGCAAACACTGAGGCAATAATTTAAAGCAAATCTTTAGTGTCTCTGTGTTGTGTCCAGCTTTATGTGTCCTTTTCCAAGTCTTTGTCAAATTTCCCAGGGAAATTGTCACTTAGCTCTTGAAGGTGATAAAATATGAGTCGACAAAGTCATTGGTGCTTGTGAGAAAAAGGTACTCAAGACAGACAGCAGTCTTACACAGACTATTATTATTTCAGTCAAACTTCTGGAGTGCATTGTGAATGGAAAGAGCAGTGAGGCAGCTCTGTCTTGAATTTTCTATTCTTTGTCAATTCCCCTATTTTTTCGGTGTAGAGATGCCCAGTCAGGTTTATCCTAGCAATTTTGTAGATTTCTGTCTGTTGATAACAGAATTCTGTAGAAAATCTAAATGTATTTTTACCGTAATCAGAGCAAACCTTAGAATTTAGAATTTTCAAAGACAAGAAAAATGACTATATTAGGAATACTTAACCAAAAATCTAAGATAAACTTTTCATGTGAGTGGGATGTCCTAGTTCTATCTCTATTACTATAGCAACCAGCTAATTATTCCACTCCTCCTCCACTGCCCTTGTGTGCATGGAACCTTTTTTTTTTCTTTTAGGATCTATTCACCATCCAAGATATATGGAGAGGTGATGGTGCCAGCTTCTTGTTCTGAACTATTTTTACAAACTGAAATTTCCCTTAAATCTTGATCAGAAAGCAAATTGGAGGGTTTGCAGATAAAAGAGTCAAATCAGTTTGCTTTTTAGAGCACATGCTTAGGATGCTTTCTAAGACACTGCCTGAACTGGTAATGGTAATGACAGTAATGTACCTCCTGATTTTGCACAGAGTTTCATTTTTGAATCACATTTTCAAAATCCTCAGGATTCTGAGTGCCAGTGTAATAAGACAAAGTAATAGCAATTTCAAATTTGGTTTTTTTTAAAGCTTGAGGGTTTGTTCTTTTATTTCCTCACTTTTTTGAGGTGGGGGAAAAAACGACACTGAAAAAACAAACAAGAAAACCCCCACCAAAACCCCTCAAACCCACAACTCTTCCTCCCTGTTGTGGATTTAGTGGAGGAAAGGGAAGGTGTTAGTGGGACAGTAGATTGACCCTTCTGCCACTCGTTGCCCCTGTGGTTATCGGCAGAGCAGCTGTGCCTGGCGCAGCGTTCCAGGCGACCTGCTAGGGCAGCAGAACCCACGTGGCACCAATTTTGGCCGGCTGCACTGCGCCCTTCGAAACTGTCTTGAGGAAAGGGTGCAGATGTTCTTAATGAGATATGTTTGGCATCCTGTGTATACACAAGGAATTAGAAAACTATGCGGCTTCCTGCTATCAATCGACAAGCAGCCTCGATAAAGCTGCTGCAGAGATACTCGCTTACTCAGGCCTGCTTAGTGTCACAGAAGTGAAAGCCATTTTGTCACTGACTCATTGTGAGCTCCCTTTAGAAGTCATTTGGGACAAGATTGCTTCTTTTAATTTATTTTTATTAGCAGTTAAAATTGAGGAATATGATCAGATTTCCTCTTTATCAACTGCTTGGTGGACAGTTTCAATTTGTTTTTCTTAAATATGAGTCACTGTAAAATGTGATGAATAGAGTTAAGGATTATATCTACCTAGAATAAATTAGAATTTATCTTAAGATACAATGGTGTTTATGAAGAATTTTAAAATTATCCAACAGAAAGAAGGGATTGCTGTTGCCGTTCTGTAATTGAAAGCACATATGGCTGACTGAGAGGTAGACAAGGAAAAGGAAAAGGAGTCTTAACTGAGAAATTGCCCTTTCTTTCCCCTTCCAGGCTCCCATTGGGGAAAGAGGAGAGGGAAAGGGAATACATACCCTATGTCTTATTTACATATAAGACTGGTGTTTGTTGGACAACATCCCTCCTCCTGGGATATCAATGTGAAGTGAGAAACAAATGTTCAATTGATTGTTTAACAGCCTTGTCTCTGCTCAGATGCCACTAACCAAAACGTGAAGCGAGAGCATAAATAGTGGCAGAAAAGACTAAGTCATCTTCTGCTTGTTGAAAACATCTATGTCCACATTTTTTTTTTTAAGATTGAAATATTCAATCTTTTTCTCTCTATTGGATGCCAGAAAGTAATAAGGTTCTCTCATTTACCAAGCTGACCTGTCTGTTCCATGTGGGGCTCTAATTATAAGTCAGGGAGGGAGAAGAAAATTCTCTGTGTAGAAATTTGCTTCAGATTTTTTAATTTGACTTTACAGATCTCTCTTATAATGCATTCCTGTGGTTTTGTTGGGTGAGATGATAGTTAGTTTAAGAGTCTCATGCTAAGTTAGTGACATTTCCTTGAAGCTGACTGCCTCCCTGCACAGATAATGAAACATTTCATCAGCTTCCCCACAGGAAACTGATCTTAACTTTTAACCTTTTTTTTTTCCCTGCTTGGACAAAGCAGAAAAGAAAACATCTTTAAAGTGCTTATTCAATCTAAACATTAGCTTGCATTTCTGAACAGTTTCACAGCTTTTGGCTTCACAGAATCCAGATTTGAAAGAGTAAAGGGTTTGAAACATTCAGGGAAGGACAAGACAGTAACTGCTTCATGCTGCATTTGCACATGGGTAAAAACTGATTTCAGTGTTGTTTTCAGTTATTTCCATGCTATCTGTAGAGAGTTACAAGTTTTGCTTTCACCTAGTTCTTCCATGAAATTTTCTGTGATTCACTAGGTTGTATTGCTGTATCATTTGCAGCTTCCTAATGTGAATGGATCTCCATAAATAAATGGAACCATTTGATTGGTGGAAAGCTAGGCTTATGTACATGTAACATGAAAATTATATTTGCTACATGATGACATATATATTTTATCAGCAAGAATTTTCCAATAAAGAGAATGTGTTTAAATACCTACATCACTGACCAAAGAGAAGCCACTAGTTCAGTGGTTATTGGTCAGTTTAGATTACCTTTGTGGTTTCTTATGACCTTAAAATGTATTGATCCAGGAATTTATGCAGTCATAGGTGATCTAGAAAACTTGACAAATTACTCTTACTCAGATGAGACATACTTATTCCTAGATCATATCAAGTAAATTAGAATGACTTAAATTAAAAATCTTTTAGGTCAGTTTACCTTATATCAGCCCTAAACTGAATTTATGCCACAAAACTAAAGGAAAGTTACTATAAGCAGACTTAAAGGTTGTCTTGATAGATTTGTTTCCCTCACCCTCCCTTGATGCATTGTATTTGTTTTTCTCCAGCTGTACTATTATTCACTGTTGAATTGACAGAGAGCTGCTGCTGGACTTGTAATTCTGGATATTGGCTCTTTTTGCATTCGGAGACAGAGTGAAAACAGACATAACAGACACACAGTTTGAGAGCATTGAGACTTATGTGTTCTGTTTCCACCTTGATTCTAATAATTGAGTTTATTATGTCATTCTTGTAATTAATCTGGCTTTTGCCACTATATTGGAGCTGCCACATATTTACTAAAACCCAAGGTATTTTAGTTAATGACACAAAAGCAGTAACTGTGTATAAGACATAGCTTCCTTTCAGTATTCTTGTTTCTGGTTTTGAAGACTTACTTTGTTGCTTGTTTTAGTGACTTTTGCAGTGTTTTATTCAGTCTGATTTTTTTATTTCATAATTTTTAATTCTTGACCTGCTAGTAATTTTACTTTCTGCATTTTCTTGATATCTCTCTAAAAATATGCAGTCATGTCAAGATAATTTTTCTCCAAATTCATGAGCCTTCCCAAAGAGATACCAAGTGTTTTCTCTGTTTTCAACCCCTAAGACTTCAGACCTATTGGTCTTACTAACATTTTTCTGAACTTTATGTGGGAAATATCTCCTTTGAAATCCATAGCCTGTTTTTACCAGTCTGTTTTTATTTATCTTTGAACTTAATAGACAGAATGAATTTATGATTCCTTTACACACATTCTAGACCTGCTATTCTCTCACATACTAATTAGTTTCAATTTTGCATGTAAAATAGAAAGACCTCTTGCTGATCCAGTTGCTACTTGGAGAATAAATTTGCCAGCTATCACATAAAAAAATGGCTGATATCTGCTGATATTTTCCAGTTTGGATATGGGAAATACATTTTTCTTGCAATATTGCTATTGGCAACATTTATATCTCCAGCGGTATTACAAAGATCATACAGTTAAATCTGTTTCTGCAAGCCTACAGCAAAAGCCCAACAAATGCCTGGTAAAATATCTTTTCAACTTTTGCTTAAGTAAACTTTGAATAAATAAAATTGAATTATATTGAAACAATAATTGAAATATTTATCAAGTGTTAATTCATCTTGGAAACTATGATGCTTAGTCTGTTCATTTCAGAACTTATCCATACATGCAAAATGTATTTTATACATTTCAGAGTTGTGAGCCGTGGGAAAGAGAAAACTGTCCTAAGCTAAGGTTTCAAAGCAGTCTATATAGCCTGGGTAATATTTTAAGACAGTCACTGCTGCTTTTTCCTGTTAATAAAAGTATAGCTTCTTTGTGAAAAATGTAACATATGATCCAATATAAATAGAAAATCACCTGGAAGATCCCCAGTGCAGTCTCATCAAATGTGATGGGAACATATTTAGTGAGTTGTCAGCATTTTCAAATGACATTTAAGTTTTCATGTGACAAACTTAGAAAAGTACTGAGTCCACAGAACAGAGTTTGATAACCATTGCCTTGTCCTTTTGCTTGCAGCTTCAAACAAAACGCCCAGTGTTAGTATGGATTTCACAAAAGCTTTATTGTTATTTTCTTTTTATTTAATAAGAGGCACCTCTCCAAATAAATACATACCAATTAACACAAATGCCAATATTGTTTTAGGAATTGTCCTAGTTTCTTCAGAGTTTGAATTTATCACAGCAATTTAGATTAATTTAATCTGGTTGTTTACAGACAAACTACAATCCTGCAAAAGGTCTTGAATTCTTTTTGTGTTCTCTTTCCATCTGCAGAAAATAAACCTTATGCTTAACAATTGAGTTTATTTTTTATTGCTATGCCCAGGGCAAAATCTCAGATTGGGGTTTGCAATCTCAGAAGACAGACAGATTTAATATATTTGTCACTACCTTGACAGGGGGAAAAAAATTGCTTAAATTCAGGTGTGAGAGATGAGCCATTGTGTAACAGATGTAATCCTCACAATGAAATGTTTTTCAGGCACTCAGTCGTCCATGTTCTGATTAGAAGACATGAGCCTTTGTTCTAATTGGCCTAACTGTAGTCACTACTTTTATTCAGATACTTCCATTTTCCTTACATTACCCAGCCCAAACTTCTGTGGATATTGTACCCTATTTACTGACTTCATGTATTCCTAAATAATTACAGCATTTTTCTCAGACATAAAAATACACTTTAAAAGACTGGAAATGGAAAGAATAACATTCTTAACCACAGTAAATAGCAGTAATAAAATTATAGCTGTAGGCTGATAAAAATGGAGTCTTTTTGAAGATCAAACATAGTGTCATATTCGTGAGTATCAGGTGAGATGTCCAGGGCTTCAATTTAGAAATACATCTGTAATTGTCTTCTGTCTTTACTTTCTAATTCATATTTAGGGGCTTTAAAGATCTGTTGTAACAGGACTCTTGTTACATTTAATAAGTGCCATGTTGATTGGCGTACTCTAAGTAGGCTTTTCAGTTTGCCTGTGGGGAAATTTAATATAAAAACATTCAACATTCTTTTATTAGTGTTTTTTACTATTCCCAGTCCCATCAGACCTTTGGTGCAAGCAGTGTATTATTGAAAAGCTTATCTGTAAGAAGTGAGCCAAGGGGAAATTCAGCCTTTATTAATATTGACATCATGTTTCTGCACAATGGTTGTCTAAAGAAACTTTTCAATTGGATTTCAACTGCTTTGATGCTGTATAAATGGAAACAACTGAATGCATGATTTAACAGAGAACAGTGAAAAACGTTGCAGCCTCTATGCTCTAACATAAAGCATGTGTTCAAAGATACTACGTGGCTGTATTCTGCAATGTTTTCAGTCAACTTTTAGTTAGGAAACCAGAAAAAAGAACTCCTTTGCTTCAAGACAGACTCCATTTAACATGAACTTACTTTTTTGCATTTTTAACAATTAAGTCTTGTGATTTTAGGTCTTGGACCTTGGTCAAAGGATTCTAGTCCTGTCACTCTTAAAAAACACTGTGCAAATTTGGCCTAATTGTTTAATGGACCAGATGTCCTGGCAAGGCAAAAATTGCATAGGGTTTGGAGTTGGGAAGCCTCAATTTCTAGACTGGGCTCTACCTCCAAGCAAAAATCCCTGAAAATAACAAATTTCCTGATAACATGTCTTTAAGACATCTATCTATATACACTCTCTGGAATATATTCATAGAGCAAGGATATATATACCATTACAAATTACAGGTGGAATATATACTGCATGCACTTGGTTTTAGTAGTGTTTTAACTTGAAAAGAGCAATGGAGTGGTAGAAGTTTCAATAGCATCCGAGCAGGATAAGGGAGATTCTAATCCAGTTATTTTCTCTTGTTGAGGAAGGAAGGATGGAAGAGTTAAATCTGAATTCTCACACTGGCACAATACATGGGCACTGTGACCTACAACCCTCCTGCTGAAGGTAAGTCATTGTTCAATAATGAATTTAAGGTTTTCTGGGCCAGAGATAGAGGATGTAATAAAGTCTGACTCTATAGACAGCTCATTAAAGCACTCATTCAGAAGCGCTTGTCCTCCCCAAATCTGTAGCTATGTCTCTATTTCAATTCATTATTATCTAATAAATAGTGTCCTTAGTAGGTATTCTTTTTCATTTCAGGCTTGGGCCATTTTAGGTTCTTGTCCTGGCTTCTGCTGCAATAGAGTTAATTTTCTTCATAGTAGGGGCTACAGCGCTCTGCTTTGGATTTGGTATGAGAATAATGATAAGAAACAAATAGTTTAGTTGTTGTCCGGTCGTGTTTACACTAAGACAAGATATTTTCTCTCATCCCAGCTCACCAGAGTGGGGGATGGAGATGCACAAGAAGTTGACAGGGGACACAATCAGGACAGCTAAATCCAAATGACCTAAGGGATACCCCATACCATATGGTGTCATGCTCAGCATACAAAGCTGGGGGAAACAGGAGGAAATGGGAAATGTTTGGAGTGATGGCATTTGTCTTCCCATGTCACTGTTAAGTGTGATAGAACTCTGCTTTCCTGGAGAAGGCAGAACACCTGCCTGCCCTTGGGGATTTGTGAATGAACTCCTTGTTCTGCTTTGCGTGCATGTACAGCTTTTGCTTTACCTATTAAACTGTCTTTATCTCAGCCCATGAGTTGTCTCATTATTTCTGTTTCTGTTCTCTCTCCTGTGCTGCCAGAGGAGAGTGAGGGAATGGCTGTGTGGGGCTGAGTTGCTGGCCAGGGTTAAACCATGACATCTGAATTGTTTCTGGTTTTATCTCTTTTCTTTCTGTTAATAAGAACAATGGTGCTTGAAAAATCTGTCTTCCAAATAAGCGTTTTTCACTGTTCCCCAAAAGGACGTCTTGTGTTTTGCACTGGTACCTCCTGGCTACCATGTACATTGTAGCAGAGCAATCATAAATGCTTTATCTCAAACGTTTTTTAAGTTTCCCCTGTATAAAATGTGTGTCACTTCAGCTATGCATCATAGGTGAAGATCAAGTAGATGGTGGTGTTGAGTGTTGCAAACTCGCAAGTAGGTTACGATGGTGGAACCACATTGTAAAATGTTTCTATTACAGCAAAAACAGCCCCGTGAGGAAGGGCTGTTATTAGGTACTGAATATATTAAAGATTATTCTATATGATTCACAGTGCTGAGTTTAGATGCTATTCCCTTCCCTCCTACTTATTTCTGCTGCTTTTTCATCGCAATAGCTTTTTCAGTGGTCTCAAAAGATGGCCTCTGAGATGTTGTTGTCTCAGAACAGTCACATGCTTTGTGAAAAAATGAAGTACTTCATGTTCTGAATTTCAAAATGTTTAAGAGATTATGTCATTGGGCCTAGGGGAAGTGGAGACGACTCAACACGATAAGCAATCTTTTCCTGACTTGAAACTTTTTTTTTTGTTTAGTAGACTCACAAGTCTCTGAGTCAGTGCAATTTAAGCAAATGAAGAGTCCAAGAGGATAGTAACAAAATGAACAGGACATCAAGAAATAGCAATAAAAATTAAGTCAGTTTAGTCTCACAAAGACACAAAGCCAAGATGACAACTGTAATTCATGCAACCTATACAATATGCCAGATAGAAGATATGTCATGGGGCAAGTTCAAAGGAAATATATGAAGGACGTAGATGGAGTTCTGATATTAGTTTTGCTTCCCAGAAGTATTACAGTTCCCTAGAAGTATTACATAAATTGATATCAGTTGAGAGATAAGCTGAGGTATTTGAAGGATCTCCCAGCCTACAAGACAGAAAAAAAAAAAAAGAGATATTTAAAAATCAAAAGAAAGATTGACCTTTTTTGTCTTTTTTAGCCCTAATTTTGTTTTAGCCTAGGTAATAAGAGTGAAGGACAAACACTCATCATCAATCCAGAACATCTTATGAAGGATTGAGAAAATCTGAATGCTGCTCCTGCTTGGATGTCTGTGAGGGGTTTTTTTTTGTTGTACTTGAGCAACAGTATCTTAGGGCCTATGCAATTAAACTTTTCATTGCCTTGGTTTCTTGATCTGAAAAAATTAGATGCCACTTGTGAGGGGAGGTGTAGGCGTTCATATCTTCTTGGATCTTATTTCAGACTTCTTAAGGTAACCATCTAAAATAATTTGAATGAATCATGGGGGTTTTTGCAACTATCTCTCTCCATTGTTTATACAGGGAGCCTAGGAAACTGGCTTAGGCTACGTGACTACATTTAGACAGTGGAAGAGATATGTCAGGATAGAGGCTTACTTTTAAATGACCAAAGATATATGAAAGGAGTATCTGCCTAAATTTTCATTTAGTCAACAAGTTGGTGGGGGGAGTAACCTCTTTAGCTGGAAAATAAAGACATGTTACTTTCAAATGCAGAAGATTATTGACACAAGACTCTAAGCAGAGGAAGATACTGTAAACAGTAACTACTGAGATATGCAGCTCATATAATACTCTGTAACATCTAGCAGTTGTAGAAATACATTTATTTGTTGGACAGCAATAAATACAAATGGAATTGGGAGGAGAAAAAAATCATGCAAATGGCCTCTATATGCAGCAACTGTACCTAATGTGAAACTTGGCAGGAACTGTTATCAAACAGATTGTTTCTAAAGCCAAAGAACACTTTAAATTAGGTACTATTTTGTTAAGTCTACTAAGTAATTCCTCCCCTTTTCAGAGGTAATTTAATTTACAAGCTTAAGATATAATACACAATAGAGTGTCTTGTATTTTTGATAAGTATTGTCTCAGAGTCTCCAATTCTCTTTCCCCAAGGGCAGAGTCCCAACAGCTCAGCTACCTGGTCTTACTGACTCACAGCCTACCCCAGTGCACTATTTTTGACACTAACACACTTCAACAGGAGTGATAAGAGGACCCTGTTCTGAAAGATGAAGCTTGAATTCCTTTCACAGGAGCCAGCTCGGGTTGTCACAGTTGTGCTGAACCTGAGTTAAGGGGAGTAATGAGGCAGAGTCTGCTGCTAAATAGAAGTCAGCCTGGGAATGGCTCAAGGACCAGGTTGAAGGGATCAGCTGTGTTGACGTTGCTGAAGGCTGACTCCACCCTAGGCACTAAAAAACACCTTTTTTTGAAAAGGACAAGATGAAGCCCTCTGAAAAAATAATCCAGAGAATAAACTAGCAATTAAACAATGTGAATAAACAGGGATCAGTGCTTCAGGAGTCTCCCAAAATTTCTTCTCTTTTATCAGTGTAGACATACCAAGTAATTGCTCATCAACATTAATAAACTATTAGCAGTGCATCGCTCTCATTTCTACCTTTAATTTTGGGAACACAGTGCTGAAATGTCCATTCTGGCTAGCACAGGATCAGCTTAAATTGCAGGAGTTTGTTTCATTTCTTTGCCATGTGAAGGATACTTGACACATTTTGGATCTAAGCTGGCTTTGGCAGCAGCATAATCATATTTGCATTTGTGCCTGAGCTAATAAATCCAGCCAGATCCATGCTGTCTCTGAGCAGAGTCAGCCAGAGTTGTGGCAGTTCACAGCATGGCTAGTCCATAAAGCAGATACCTGAAAAATGGCTGTGACTGTTAGAAAAAATGTTTGTGCCTTCTGGCCTTACATTGCATTGTTACTTCACAGGCTGCAATTTTTGCTTGCAGAGAACAAAACAAAAGAGCCCCACCCTGAGATGAGAACACTTGGTTTCTGAGAATAAACATAATTACTGCTGTGTATTTTAGACAACAGTAAAATAAACAGTAAAAAAAGCCAGCATCTCACTGTCTTTTACAGTACTAATGATGATTATATTCACTCCAGGTATTTAAAAACATAGTTCATATAGTGTGAAGGAAAAAAATGTTTCTATACTTAATAGAGTAGGTGCACATTACATTAAGGAGCTGTATGATTTCACTCTTGAGTTTTTGATAATCTCCAGATAAACTTATTTTACAAAGTGGCACAGTGTATTTCCATGAGGGATCTCTAAAAACTTCATAATACAGTTATTATATAAATAGTAGCTATGAGAAATCAGTCAAGTTTCCAGAGTGACACATGAGATTCAGCTAGCTTATGGTCCACAGAATTTAAATTAAGGCAATTCAAATTCTGGCCTTTGTGTTAGTACCACAAAAGGAAGACAGGGATTTTTCATTGTCTTGGGACTTGCCTCAGCTTTGCCTTGTGTCCAGTCACAAAAAAAACTTTTTCAGGTAAAGCCTACCTTTAGCAGATCTAAATTGAAAGCAGATTGTTGGCATATGCAGGAACAAGCAAGAAAAGAACAATGGCAGCTGAAGGCCAGTTTGGAACTGGCAGCAACAAGTTGACAGGGATGAAAAAGGAAAAGTGCTGAAATTGCCTCCAAAGCTCAGAGCAAACCTTGACAGTGCCCAAGTAAACTTTCTTCCACTGGCGGGCTCTGGCTGAAATGTTAAGAGGTGAGTAGGTGTCAGTGTGTTCTGTGCAGAGAGGGTGGACACTTCTCAGAAAAAAGGCTGTAATCCTGCCTCAGTGTGTTTTCTGTTGTGTGGTAATTCTTTTAATAAGTCACAACAGATCTGCTCTTTTGGCTACAACTTAAAAAAATGTCAACAGATCCCTGAAATTTCTTGTTTTCCATAGGATTCTCTCATCTGATTTCAGGGAAAAAGATCAAGCTCTGCTGGAGACCAAAAATTACAGAATTCCTTAAAAAGAAAATACATGCAATTATGTGAATCCTGTCATGAGATGTAAGAGGGAAAAAAGGGGAAATTAAAAAAAGCACACAAGAAGAAAACTACAGATAAAGACGAGTGTAGTATTGTTACTTATTCAGTGAAACATTGGTTTGGCCCTGTCTCCCCTTCTGTGAAATAAGAATAGTTAGTTCAATTAACACGGATAAAGAAGTGAGAAGAGAGAGCTAAAAATTTTGCAGGGATATATTCAAGCTCTAGGTCCCTGTACTGCAAAAAGGAAAATGAAAACTTCTCTTCAGAAGGATATTTTTCCTGCCTTAAAAGACTTCTGCAAAGCAAAATCAAATTCACACATTAAAAACAAATACACACTCATAAAAACATTGAAAGTCATGGCTTTTTTTATGATTAACAAATATCAAAACATACAAAGTATGGAGTGCACTGTGTCTCTTACAATAGAAAATACAGTTTCATAAAAACGGAAATTTTAATGACAATATCAAAACCTTACAATTTTACAATGCTGCTTTCCTCAGGAATTTAAACCATCATGTTTTTTCAACTCTAAACTCCAACAGAATCCCCTTAATTTAAAGTTTAGTCTTGTGAGCAACAAACATACAGGATTGATAAGGCACACACAGAAAGCTGCTAATGAGGGTGTTAAAGTTTCCAGAAAATTATCCAAAAGACATTTTATTATACATGGAAGCATTCTGCTAACATGTAATGATATCTTGGAAGAGTGGTTTTTAGATTCCTGAAAAAAAAAAACAAAGCAGCAGCTGAAAAACTAGAAAGCCTAAAAAGTATTACAGTTCATCATAAAGCAGACTCAGATAAAATAGGTTAGCTCATAAATCAGAGTTATAGAATTGACTGTAGGATAACTAAAACAGCGGAAGCAGTACTATTTGCAAAGGAACTACAACTCCAAACAATGCATCTAACCAATAGAAAACAAACACATTAAAAGAAAGGAAATTAGTGAAGTCATTACACAAACCCAGCTGGGAACCCAGCTGTTTAAAGATGAAGCAAGCGCTCTAATTCTTGATCTTTGGGAGTGTCTAATTAGAAAGCAAACTAAAAAGTTTTTCTCCAAGACAGTATTAAAATAAAAATAAAAATAAAAAGAAAGCTTCCTTTCAAAATCAGGTTTGTCTGCTGTGACTCTGCAGGATTTTGGAAGGTTGGATAACCAAGCAAAAGACAAGCATTACTACTGCAGAGTTATGGAATCAATCATGCTTAAATAAGGGCTTCAATCTGCCCAAGCATAATTCCATTATGTTCTTATGAACAGATTTTGTTTTGCGACTTACCTGTTGTACTTTTACTCCACTGTTTAAAACATTAAAAAGATAATTTGGAAGCCTACAGTGTTAATCATCCTGCTTGAACAAACCATTCAGGGAAGTACTGCACTGTTGAGGACAAAATGGCAAAGTGTACTTCAGATCACAGGCCATGCACCTACATCCAGGGCCACCTTACCTGCAGGAGATGCAGCAAAGCATGTTTGTTTTACTAGAGAATTGGAATTCCAACTTTGCACTTCTTCCTTTTCATGACTCTGCTGCTTTGATATTGATAACTTTAAGACACAAAGGAATAAGAAGGTTATTGCAAGCACAGGGATCAGATTGACAGAAACAGGCAGGAGAGGATAAAGGAGACTGGATTTGAAATAGTACAGATAAGGATACACAAACTGTAGGATAAGTGTAGCATTACCTCTGACCATATGCATCAAGCAGCTTTAAGATTTCCAAGAAGATTAATGTGAAGATAAAGAGATTTTCTGAAAGAGATGACCTATGTAATCACTCTTCTATTTTGGGATAATTGTCATTAGACTTAGTGTGAAAGCTGAAAGAATTTGAAACCCTTTTTCTAGCTGATTTAAAGACTTGCCTCAGATTGTCCTCACAATTCTCTGAAACAGAATTTTCTTTAACTTTCTTTTTTCCAAAGTGTTGCATGACTCCTTAGGCTCCTTACAACTTCAAAATTTCTTCATTGTTGTTATTACTCTTACTTGCTGTTGTATTACCTTATCTACTATAAAGGCATAATTTATGTCAATATAATGGTCGTGTTTAATCTGCAGTAGTAAAACATTCTCCCCAGTATGATTTGGTTCTAGGGTGCTGTCTACTGAAATGTTAATACTATCAGCCATAATGCAGTAGCAGACAAGGTGAGGTTTAAATTTTCTCAGGATTTAATGCAAGGAAAGGATCTTGAGGCAGCAAGAATGGTATAAAAAACTACATGAAGCATGACTGTGCAGTGAAATTGTTTTAATGTGCACTGACTTTTTAAGAATACTATGTGTATGCTGAATATTAAGCCAATACTTGAAGATATTTGTGTTAATCTTTCAAAGAGTACCTCTTTTTAATTATATTAATAGAACTTCAAATTGCTATAATAAAAGAAGCATGTGGGTTAACTTTTATAAAAATGTATTATCTATCAGTAACCAGCTATTCTGCAGGCTAAATTAATTGGAGCTATTTTATTAAAAATACCTTACCAGTATGTAGTATTTCCATCCCTCCATTGGTTCGACTATTCATTAAATTAAAATCTATCTTCCTTCTGAGTTTTCAGTGTACCCTCTCACCTGGATTGTATCCACATGACAAAGATTTAAGTTTGGAGAAAGTCTTCTCGGATCCCAAGGTGTGAGAGCCTGCTTCTTTCCTTTACCATTATACCTGTAATGTTTAAGCTATTAAGCTTGTTTTTTCAGTTCCCCCCTCTGATGCCTGGTCATCTTCCCCGTGAGGAGACATGATAATACATATAACCTTCCTAGCAGTTAGACAGATGCCTGTGATTGTGTAGTGTCTGTTTTCCAAATTTCAAGATGGGTAATTATGAGCAAGAAAGAAATTTTGGAAGAACTCAGGCAAAATCTCTCCTGAGATGGCCCATCACGGAACAGTCTGCCTGAAGGTCCTCCAGAAGCAGTTCAGTCAAGGAAGGTCTCACTCTGAGCCTTACCTTTTCACATCTCTCCTGACCAATCCTGTTAAATGCACAGATTTAGAAATATTGAGATTACAGTGTAGAGGATTGCTACTTGGAGATTTTAGAACATCATGTTCTAAATGTTAGTCATTAGCTAACATTAATTAACATCACTTACAGTAAGCAGTGAACTTGGTGGGCAGCTGATAGGAGAACTGTCTTGACATTATTCAAGCAAAGTGGTATGTTTTTTTTTTAATCCATTCACTGACCTCTTCTTTGAAAGAACTCAATGCTCAATAGAAAAAACAATTTGGAATTTAAAACTACATATGGATATTTAGTATGTACACAGACAATGAGTGCTCAAGTATTTGATATTTTATTTGGATGAGGATCAGGTCTTCATGTAAGTTTTTAATCAACTTTTTAAGAAAACTGATTCTGCCAGGTGGAAAATAAAATATGTCATCTCAAAATATTTTGTAAACTTAAATTGATTGTTAAAAATGAAATTTCTTGGCAATTATGTAGTTTAAGGGACACAAATGCACTTGGAATTTGTGCAACGTGTACGGGGTTTCTGTACAGTTCTGCACAAGTGAGCAATCTTGTGACTGAATATGATTCCTAGATTATACATTCAACTTTCTGTTCCATCTTTTCTCCCCATCTTTACAATTTTTGGTTTTAAATACCTCAGTTTTTCTGTTTTCTTTTCTTCTACCTGTTTTAACTTGCCTTGCATTTGTTTGTCATGTCTTATTAAGAATGAAATCTCTCCAGGGCAGGGAACTTGTCTTATTTATTTTTATAGAATTCAGAACAAATATATGGGATTATGTAAATGATTTTAATTTAAAAATAATAATAGTTTCCTATCAAGTCTCATTTTGAGGTCTGTGCTCAATTTTTCTCTAGTATGCTTCTTATGTTGTTGCCAAGTTAAGTATTTTTCTCATGCATATTTAAATACTTACCTTTCCTTATTGAGTGCCTAAATTAATTTACTTTACTTAAGCAGCTGGTTTTCCTATGAGAAGTCCCAATTTCAGAGGTAAAATTCATAGACCCACTGGAAGTTATAAGAATTTTACCATTTACTTCACCAGGGACAAGATTTCAACTAAACCACAGCTCATCTCCTGAAGAAGAAGAATTATTATTACCCTTACTTTCTAAACAGGAAAGCAAAACAGAAAGTAAATAGACAAAAGAAGGGAAGGAATCAATGTTTAGATCTGGGATTAGCACACAGAAGGCAATCTGCAATTCATCCCATGGTTGAGATTTTCTCCCAGTATTGAGACATTCTTCTTGTGGCCATATTTCCTGCTAAACTGAAGCAGGCAACAGCCACACACTGTCATTTTGCAGCAGCTTGGGCTGCTTCTGCTGTTTCTAGCTCACAGAAGAGCCCCTGAGAAATCAGAGATTAAGTAAAATTACACTGAATAGGCTGAGATTAGTTTTGGGAGTCACAGCATCCAGAAACTCAAGAGGGCCCAAGCTTTACAGACATTATGAATGTGTCTTTGATACACAGACCTAACTTCTGCCCTGGAAGTCTCTGCACAGAGTATATTTTATCTTTCTTTGAGAGAAAAAAAAAAATCAACTCAAACCTCAAGCAAAAATAAATAACAAAAATTAAACCATTCTACTAATTAATTTCTTAATGTGTGTTTGCTTATAGAAATATTTTCACCCATTTTGTTAATTCTTGAAACGAGTGCTAAAGTATTTCTACTGGCAATAGATTTACTTTCTACTAGTACAAGTATAGAATGCTTCAGAAGGAAAAAGAAAGATGAATTTTAATAAAACTGAAGAATAACCAGTGAACATGTTTGTTTCTTTTAAACATTATACACAGCTGTTGTAAAGTTGGCAAAGATGCATGCCAGAGAGCTACATATCTGATACTACAAACTGTTTGTTTCTCACTTTATTCAGTAACAGCTGGTAAAATGGTATTTAAGAAGAGTTTTGATTTAATCTAATGAGAAACTATGTTGCAATGTACTGTACTGCCTGCGGAAAATAATAGGACACACATTGATTTTTATGTTGCTATAATAGTTTCATTTTCGATAAATAGGAATTTATATGCATAGATATTTGCTATCATTCCTCTCCCCGTATACAGGCTACCAAACCAAACCAAACAGTCTTGAAATGAAGTTTAGCCACTCAAGAACTGTCAGAACCAGAAAAGATCTCCCTTAAGATTTGTTTTATATTCCACTGACATAAGACCATGTTGGTGTCAAAAGGAACGAGACAGTGGGACATAAAGAGAGGCAGAAAGAAATTAGGGCACACCAATACCAACATGAAAGAAGCATAAATAGAAAACAGAGCATGGAGAGTAACATAAACTCAACTCCAGTTTCGTATATACACCACGTATTTGAACTATTAAGTATCTTATTTATGTATTTTAAGAATGACATAGTTCTTAAATACACTAAGACAAGACAGCAGACAAAATGTAGCATCCACAAGAGCTTTGACTCAAAGCAGCTCTTTCCTTCCTTTAATATGAATACTCTTAGAATTTTGCTTATTTTACATCAGTATAAATCAAGTGTGTGTTTACTGTGAAATGAAGAAAGCAATGAGCTGGACACTCAGAAATTCACAGTAATTAAGTGTTACTTACCTTATCATTTTGCACTACAACTACCTCTATCAAAGGCAGGGCACAAATGTGGAAATAACTCGATCAATTAACCTTACCTCAATGTCCAAACCACATAAGATATTATCCTTTCTCCCTCAACAGCCTCCTACTTTGTCCCAAGAGACTTTTAATTCCTGAGCACCCTCACTATCTTCAGCCACACAATTCCCCTCAGCTTTATCTTGTAGATTGCAACACAAGCCTTCACATCAATTCAGACCCTTAGAACTGAAAACAGACACACACACACACAAATTACAATGGAATATGAGAGCCACAGGGAGATCTTCTAGAATAGAAATGCGGCCAGTCAGTTGGGGACCTTCAGACAAACTGGCCCAAACCACTGTGGTGATGAATCTGCATGTACCTCTCGGGCTGGCTCTCAAGAGTCACTCTGTAGATCCTTGCCATGTAGACATGGGTGCCACCAGGAAGACAAAGTTCTCCTTTGAATTCTAAACAGTAGTGAAATTGCCAATGAAGTAATCATTGGCTTGGAAAGACCAGGGTCTTCCATGATTCTTCTGAGAGTGATTTAAATCTGTCCATATTCCAGAATTTCTTGGAAGTTATTTTGTGGAGGCTGGCTTAGTAATGCATGCCATCAGCTATTTCTAAACAGTTTTACATATTTCCAAGCAGGCTTTTTTTCCACATATTAAGAATGAGCCCTGTCAAGCAGTCATCCTTTGGATGATTACAACTTCAATTTAAGTTTATTGGGACTTTTGAGTATGACTCTAATACAGGATGAAAAGCACTCATGACATCTGATACCTATTAATTTGGGAATTCACAATTTAATACCTTCAGTGTTATGAGTGTCTTACTTATTTGCAAATACATTTCAAAGTGTGTTTACTTGTGCTTATAATGACATTATGCTGAGAATATTTCCCCCTCAAAGGAATTTATCATATTTTGTTTGCTATTACTAACATGTTTTTTGAGCTGTTAGTCTGAAACAAATATTTAGACAAGTGAAGGAAGTAGTATTATTATTTCTCCCACTGCACATTAGTAAAATGTAAAGTACTGTGCACCTAGATTGTTATCTGTTTCTGATGAAGCTTGTGATTATATTTTCTGGGTTTAGTTTGAAAGCTAAGACATCTGTTTATCTGGTGCATACAGAATAACTCTCATGTCTCTTCATCTCTTAAATTTTCAAAGGCTTTCATTCTGTTTTAAATCCTTTGAAGAAGCAGTAATCAAAGACAAAAATTATCAGAGGTACATTTTTGTTTTCCAAACAATGAAAATAACAACGCTCATCATACTCCGATTTCAGGCACTTGCAATGAAACTTCAAACCTGGAGATTTGCCACAGAAATCAAAAGTAATATGGGTAGCAGCAAACTCCAAAGTGCTGGCTGGATTACAGTTAATATGGGTATACCCCCCTTAGACTTCAATTCATCATATAAATTTAAACCAGGCATTTAAATAATAAAGACCAATAAGGCAATGCAAAGACATCAAAAAACATATCCCATCACAGCATGACAATGCATCAAAGTTTTTTTCTTCTCCTTTTTTTTATTCAGATAAAGAAACCAGGGAGAATAATGGTGAAATGCCTTTGTAGCACAAAAGCATTCTGAAAACAGAAGAGTGAACAAACAATATTTTGCCATTCAAAACTGATTTTCAATTTTAAAACTTAGATTGAAGCAATATTTTTCTAGGAGGAATCAATATATTCCTGTAAAGAAATTGGCATTGCAGTTGAACTGTTTTAAGTAAGATTTTTACCTTGCCAAATCTATTCAAATTACATTTTTACTTAGCACTTGAGGGGAATATTAACAGGGATCTTTCTTGAAAACCTGAAAAGTTTTCTATGTGTTTTTCATTCATTTATTACTTCTACATATACCTTCACTCTGATCATGCCATTTGGAATAATCATTGGGCAGAAGAATTAACAGTTTTATTCAAGTTAACTATAGCAGGAATATGGGAATTTTTTTTTTACAAAACCTTTAATTAATTTGTGGCAGATTTGAATGCCATGGGTAAAAGCCCACACAAACATGATCTTTAAAGGTTTTCTGGTTATCTTTTATTTTATTAGAGATTAGTATGATGAGGATGATAGTTAAGAACAAATTCTGTAGTCAGTGATAGGATTCCTCCTGCCCAGATTTAGATCCCTGTGCTGTAATTGCCAGCTTTATTAATCATCCTTTACAGTCAATGCTGAGAAACACATTTTGCTAGTCTCCTGCTCACCTGACCTATCGCAGACTTCTGCTTCAAAATGAATTGCAGCCCAGAATTATCTAACAATGGAGCTTGAACAACCAATTCACTGATAGCTCACATCTATAGTATATATATATGTGTATATTTGGTATATATATTTACACGCACATATATATATATTTATATATATATATTTATATGTGTGTGTGTATTTGGTCGACAGGATTTCATGCTAGGTATGTGAATTTCCTTCAGTTTGTGTTGAGACAAGTCCTTAGTGGTAGTGCATATGAACTGGAGGGAGGGAGGGAAGGTGGGAAGGCAGGAAGGCAGGGAGGAAGGAAGGCAGGAAGGCAGGAAGGCAGGAAGGCAGGAAGGCAGGCAGGCAGGCAGGCAGGCAGGAAGGAAGGAAGGAAGGAAGGAAGGAAGGAAGGAAGGAAGGAAGGAAGGCAGGCAGGCAGGCAGGCAGGTAGGCAGGAAGGCAGGAAGGCAGGAAGGAAGGAAGGAAGGAATTAACTTTTCAACTTTTCTGAACTGGGCACAATTTTCACCTTAAAGACACATTCCTCATTTGACTCATCAGTATTCATCCTGATTCCTGCCCAGCCACTGAAATTAGGCTGAGGACGTATTGGTAGAAAAGAAAGAATGTAATACAGTATCATTCTGGTCCTCAGCCTTCACTCTGGGGAGCACAGCAGACATCATGCATGGTCAAAGTCCTACAGGTTCAGCAGGTTCAGCCCTGCACTCTGCTCAGTGGCATGTAATGGGACTCTGATGGGCTACTGTGCCAAGATGGTGCAGCCTTGTCCTGCCTCTCATCACTTTGGATACCAGTTGTACAAACAGCATGCAAATTCTGTCTTCACAGTTGCATTGAACAGGAGGAGACAACTGAAGGTACTTTTTGCTGTGCTGGAAAACAGAGAGGAACTTTTCAAGATTTTTTGACATGGGAACTTTGCTTAGTTTGTTATTGATGTGTATCACAAAAATGTCTGGCATGGAGAAGGAAAAAAACCAATTATCTATCACTCAAAAGTAGATAGAAATTGTATTAAAGTATATTTCTTTTGACAACATTAGTTTCCCTAATGCCTACACTCTCTTTTTAAACAAGTGTAGTTTGATTGGCTCAGTAATGATCAAAATAGACTTCGACAGAAACAACCTTCAGTTCATTTAATAACTATGATACCTGAGTCCATTGCCCCCTAAAAACAAATCCACACACAAACATAAAAAAGAAAGATTAAAATTTTAAAAAGCATGGGATTTTTTAAATTTTAGTAATTTGAAATTGTTGTTCTCACTTGTTTTAAAAAGCTCATTTTGTTATCACATTTCATCTTTGAGATTGCAATGTAGTTTACATCAGTTTGACTAGTCCTAAAATAACTGCAGCAAGTGCTAAAAGTGGAAGCCTTCCTCCATGTTATCCTACTACATATTTGCTGTCTGTGAAGAGCAGTGCTGGCTTTCAGTCCTGTTGGCTCAGGGCTGCACTCACAACCCTGTGGGCAGCTCAGACTGTGGCTTACGATGGCTCTGTGATGACTTAAACCCAAACTACTACTGAAAGTGCTAATTCCCCCAATTCTTCCTCTGCCCACATATTCCACTCCCACTAGCATTTATTCAAAAGGAACTGATCCAACTCAAAAGTTTTAGTACTTAGGAAGCTGGGTGTTGGACCAATTCCCAGATCTCTCTTACAAGGTAGCCATAAAATCTCACGTGCTGGCACAAGGGAAAATGTGGGAATAGAGACAGAGAGGAGAGGTTGGAGGGATCATCTTCTTTAGCAGCATTTTGTTCTTAAGTTAAATTAAAGTGTTCATAAAAGCACAGCCTAATTTAATTCACATTTCCAAGTTTCTCAGTGTTTCCAAGATAGATGAGCGACTGTCACACTCTCTGACTCTCAGTTCTACCTCCCTCCCCTCCATCTGGGAACAACCTCAAGATGCATCATCACAGCAGCAAAAGAGCCCTCAAAAGCATATTTGCCTGTCAGTTGGGTAGTTGACTTTAATTAGAAGTGTGAGGAGTTTTGTCCTATAGGTTACAGGTAGATTTCCCTAGCCAGATTGGGTTGGTTAACAAATCTATTTGGGTCCTTTGACTTTACCAGCATGATTTAATTTTTTGGAGAAGGGAAATAACGATAAGATCAGCTAAACATATCTTAGGACCTTGATCTAAATGGAAAACATAGAATTAAAGTAAAAACCTAAGCAATTACTATGAAGAAAATTAAGATTTCCTCACAAGCTGCAGTTAGAAAAAATGATAAATAGAAAAGATGAGGGAAATCAAAAGTAAAGAAGGAAAGAAAGTAAACTAAATATATAGTAATTTTAATATACCAGTATATGAAAATGATGTCATGAAACATCGAAAATATATTTGCCTTCATCCTCAAATGGACAGATATTTTTTAAAAACCCATGAATAATTGTCTTAATAAAACACATGTCAGTGTGAATTTCAAAAATATTAAGAGAGCAACTTTTGTATGCATTTGAATATTGAAAGCCTATCTGTTATAAACCAATATGATAGTAAGTATTGCAGAGTGACCAAGACCCAAACAATTGATGCCTTTGTTGAATATAAGTCTACAATGGTACATGGCTTAATGATTTTCTTTTTCCACAGAAAATTATCATCTTGATTCTTGGCTTTCAGCAGGTCTTCTTCCCTCTTCTGCCCTGGATATTGGCTCCCCTCCCCAGCTGCAAGAATATCCCACTGTTTAGTTACAATGTATGTGTACAAATCATTACCCAAATACCAAGACAGGTTTACTTGGCCACTCTTTAAGGAACAGAATGCTTTGGACTGTAACATAAGGTAAGATAAGTATTTTTAAAAATTATTTTTAAAAAGTGGAAGGGGTTGTGTTCAGAAGACAGCATTAACAAGCAATATCTAGAACAGATTTAGGGCTCTACGCTTGAGGGAACTTTGAAGTGTAATCCATCCTGCTTCTTATCCTCTCTGCAATTTCTAAATGAGCCTTCTCAGGAAGGGAAAGCCTGATTTGTTTAACCGTGTGTCAATCATTCAGTGTTAATAAAACATCCCATTGCGGACAGTGTCTGTCAGCAGCAGGCTTTCCTGAAATGCTACCGAGCAATGCTGACCTGCATGTGGAGGTGAGGAAAAGGCATTTTCAGCAATGGGCTTGCATGTGTATGGAGTTAAATCCTATTCTGAAGTAGGCAGGTGAAAATGAAGAAGGAATTCAACTGCCAAATGTGTCTGGTGTAATTTTAAATGCTTTAGCCTACGTCTGCATCAGGAGCTCGTGAAATCCGAGAGGAGCACTCCCATAGTGCTCAAGACTCTATGTCCACACCACTCTCATCTCACATTTTTTCACTTTGGACTATTTGCAGTCTGGTCCGAGAGGATGAACTTGGTGTGCTCACGTGGAAAGCATTCTCCAGTTTAGTTTAGACTCCCCCAAACCTGGTTCACTGGCTTTGGAACCACTTTGTAATGTGAACCACAGCTTAAAAAAGGGAACCTGTTTCAGAAATGCAGTCCTGATGAAAACATCTGCAAGGTATCTCAGGCATTTAGGCAATCAGATAGGCCAGATGTGCATGATGTGCCCTTTTTGGAGGAATATTTAGAAGGTAGGGAAGACACTCTAGTATGTCTAAAATAGCAGTAATACCTCTGCAACTCCCTAAGGGGAAAGGGAATTGGATGAATACATCTCATGGCAAAATGAAAGCAAATCTGAGCCCTGTGCATATTCTGACCAAAGCAAACAATCCCCTTAATATTCCCATCCGTGAACGCAGACCTCTGTGACAGTAAATGAGGTATTTATATATATTTGCACATAACTTTTTTCTTTTATCTTCTCTGTTTGTATAGTCCTATGAACATCTGAGAATTATCTGTATTTATCTGCCTGAATCCTCCCATTTGGTTTTGTATCTCTTCAGTTCTATCTTTCCTTTATTTCCAGAAGTCCACATGGCAGCTTTCCAATTGTATTTATCCACTCCAACTAATTGAGTCACATAAATGTAAGTAATTTGAAACATTATTGTGAGAGATTTCTGTTTGCCTCTTTAATTAAGCAGTCGTTCACAGGTGCATACAGTTACAACAAAATTAATTGATAGCTTTATATTGCAGTTCTTGAGTCTGCTGCTATTTGATGTTTGCAAATAGTGCCATTACATATGTCTTACGTTGTTCATAGGGAACATTTCTCATTTTCCTTCAGAAAAGGTTAGGACAGATTGACCTATATATTGGAAAATCTATGCAAGCAGTAAAGGTAATTTTCCTAAGAAGGAAACTGAGCAAATGTTTATTTGTGGAATAGTTTATTACCAATGGGAAGAGCTGCAACCCTGCTCTGTTTTTCTGCATCCTTAGAAAGTAACTTGAATTCAAAAAACCATTGCTAGGAGAAGATAATCGCTTCTTGTGGAAATTGTGGGCACCTTATATATTGTTGCCATGGACTTCATTACCTTAACCATAAAGGATTATTTTAGGATTATTAATAAAATTTCTTTTAAGTGGTTCATTTTTTGGTTAATATAAACATTAAAAACAGTACATGCAAAAGGATTTTAGCAACATTATGGGAAAACTTTGTAAGAGTAAGCATATAAGTCTCATCCTGTATAACTCATACCTAACTTCAGGCTACCAGTAGTCTACATGGAAAAAGACAGGCATAAGTACAAGGACAATTAATAGAGTAATATGACCATGGAATACCTCAGGTTGAAAATGACCAATAAGGATCACTGGGTCCGACTTCCTGCTCCTCGCAGGAGCATAAGTGCACATAACTTTATAGAACTGCAAAAGATTTCTGTTTGCTTTTAAATAATCCTAATTTTTTAATTATGACACTAGATTGGAACAATCCATGCAGTGCTAAGAAGCTGTGCACAGCAAGCCAACATGAAAGCTCTTTCCCAATGCATCTGTTGAATGTCCAATGATTCCAGGCTATGGATTTCAGTTTTTGGCACTGGATTCCAACAAATCTTTAGCTTAATTTATTTTTGTTGCTAAGTAAGGTGCTCCACCACTATCGTGATGATTCAAAAGCATGATTTTCTTTGGGCTGACTTTGGACTTGCCAGCAGATGGACTTACACCTAAAATACAACTAACTTCTCGCCTACTCATTTTCTGTTCAGATCCTGCTTTTTAGTTTGACAAAAGACTGGAAGCTTAAATCCCCTTTACTGTCTCTGTAATTGCCTGTTCCAATGGTTTCCAAATGTGGAAAACATAACAACCTCGCTTTCCTCTTAATGCTTTCTGTTACCTTCTTACTTCTTCTGTTGCCACTTATTTTTTGCCAATTGCCATTAATTCTTCAGCTCAACCAGCAAAAGAAATCCTAAGAACATTCCTCTTCTGCTTCTGCAAATACAACAGTTCAGCTTATCTAAAGTTAGAAATGCTATGTTGCAGTGACTACTTCTTTCTCTTTGTCTATGTGTTTGGTATCAAGTTACATAGAATGATTTAGGGTACAGGATTGCTTTTATAACACGCGGTATTCCTGAAATATCTTTATTTTCTATTTTCTGTCAAGGTCTTAATTTAAGACCAAAATACATGTTCAAGTTGCTAGGCAAATACTCTTGTTTAGGGTGAATAAATAGTAGATAAGAGTCTGTCCCTCCGTTTAAACTCTTCTTGGCAGGATTCTTATTCCTTGCAACAAAAATAAGATGAAGTAATAAAAGAGTAATGAATAAACAGATAATTTACCATTAACTGAGATGAGAGCAATAAAAAGAGTATATTTTCTTCTACATTTAGACAAACACAAACTACTACCATATGCTTTTCCTATAGGCTATACCAGTGACAGCAACAATATAAGCTCTCCCCTAAAGTTGTTTAGTATATAAAAATTTCATACAGAGCAAACTCTGCTTAGTAGAGTCAAATGGAAACATATTCCATCTAGAAACAGAGCAGAAAGGTCACACTTAAATGAAAACAAACCCTGAAAAAGTATTAGAGGTTAGAGCGGGGAGTTGGGCTTGATGATCCTCATGGGTCTCTTCCAGCCTGAGTTATTCCATGGTTCTGTGAATTGCTGCCTTCCATTGTGATAATTTGAGAGCTAATCTAGAGAGTTCTCATATAATTTTCATGACACTGTTGGAACAGCTGATGTGTTGTTGTGCCAGGGCCAGAAGACCGTAATTGGCAGCCTTATTTTGCTCCATATACAGAACAGGATCATGTGCATGATGAGCAGCTGTGTTTCAGGAGCAGGAGGCAGAAGCTTCCAGCTGAGGGATAGAGGATGCCATGGGGTTCATCTGAGCATGAAATCCCCAAACATTTCAGAAGTAGGGTGCTGAGAAGCAAGTGTGAATCTTTTAGCTATATGGAAAAAAATGTAATAGAGGGATACTGTGCCCAGTTTTTCTGTCACACTTGACAGTTTCAAGAGAAATCTGAGAGAAGTTCTAAAAGGAACTACAAAAGAGATTAGGCTGAAGAGTGGTAGACTTAAAAGAGATCAGGTTGTTTCATTTCCCTAGAAGAGAACTATTAAACATGGCTGGAATGAATATGTATGTCATTTGGAGAGAAGACTTGCAAGTAGAAAAGATTCTTAATACAACAGGAAAGGAAAGAGAAGAGAGACAGAAAAAGATCCAACAGCAGAAACCTGAAGGTAGAGAAATGTAGGTGTGAAACACAGTGTCCTTTTCTAAGGGAGAACTTCACAAGGATCTTTTGTATTTCCATTATCTCTATTAGTTTTGGGTATCCTTACTAAAATCTATTCTGCAGGTCATTTAGAAATTATGAAATTGCCCCCTGAATAGTTGACTGAAAATCTGTGTGTAGAATAATCTAGACACGAAACAGTTACAACAGTTGAGATGTGTGTGTATTAGCAGTGAGCATATAGGTAACTGACTGAATAGTATATAAACCAGGAGATGGCATGATTTTCCTTCCCCTCACAAACTCAAATACAGTTCAAATACTGCTGTAAAACTGTCCATATCACTCTTCATTCTCTGTAAGATGTATCTGAACACTGGTGCTCACTGTTTAGTTGGCACATCCTTCAGAGCTTATCAAGGTTGTCAAGATTGCACCCCCTGGCACTTATGCAAAATTGCATACATACAAGACATTCTGTTCAATGTGTTCTAAACTGTTAGGGAGAAGAATTCCCTGCAGAAGTTAGTGCTGTAGGTGTTCTGTCTTGAACTTTTACGTAGCATCCATCACTGCATTATGTATGGACTCCTAGCAGAGCTGGGCAATGAAACTGAGGAAGTAATCTTTATTCAAGAGAAAATCTGCCCTGATTTGTCACCATAATTGTCTACTGGAATTCATATTATGAATATTTTTTCATCTGTTGTTATGCCTAGATTTGTTATTTCAGTGGGCAAAGACAATTTCTTTGATGGAAATACAGCAGTATTGTCCTGGGTTGATGCTGAATTCCCTAACTTTCTTAAGACTCTTTAGGAAGGTTACCTTTTCAAAAAGTTCGCCTGAGTCTATTACAAGTCACAGAATTGAAGAACCATTTGTGTTGGAAAAGCGGAGATCACCAATTCCAGCTTTTAACTGACCAACACTTTGTCAAATAGATCATGGCACTAAGTGCCATGTCTAGTTGTTTCTTGAACACCTGCAGGAATGGTGAATCCACCATCCCTATGCAGTTCATTACAATGTTTAATAACCCTTCCTGTGAAGAAATTCCTCCTGATGTCCAGCCTGATGCAGCTACAGGCAATTTCCTCTTGTCCTAGAGCTGCTTGCCTGGGAATAGAGACTGACCCCTGGCCTCCTGTCAGGCAGTTGTAGTGAGTGATAAAGTCACTCCTAAGCCTCCTTTTCTCCAGGCTAAACAACCCCAGCTCACTCAATCATTACGCAAAGGACTTGTGCTCCACACCCTTCACCAGTTTTGTTGCCCTTCTCTGGACACACTCCAGCCCCTCAATGTCCTTCTTGCAGTGAATGGCCCAGAACTGACACAGCACTAAAGGTGTGCCCTCACCAGTTCCAAGTGCAGGGACACAATCACCGCCCTGGCCCTGCTGGCCACGCTGCTGCTGACACAGGCCAGGATGCCACTGGTATCTTGGCCACCTGAGCACATGCTGCCTCATGTTCAGCTGCTGTCCACCAGCACCCCCAGGTCCTTTTCTACTGGGCAGCTTTGCAGCCACTGTTCCTGTAGCGCTGTGTGGGGTTGTTGTGGCCTCATATAGTTGGTCTGGACCCATTGATCCAGCCTGTCCAGATCCCTCTGCAGAGCCTTCCTCAGAGATTTATGGATCATCATGTGGCAAATGATCATCCTGAACTGATTTATAGAGCTACTTTTGTTGATGAGGAGGAAACTAGTTCTGAAATGAAGTATTGCAGAAATGCACAGCAGAGTTTTCTGTTTGCCCTGTCTCTGAATTTGCATTAGTTTTACTCAGACTGGGCATAAAACTGTTTTTCTTTTTAACTGCCAGCAGTGAAAACCTTGTACTGGGATCTGAAAATCATTGTCAACAATAAAGTTTTCTCAGGCCAAATTGTTACAATTGAGTAGACACCTTGTCTCCAGCAGGTTTGTGAAAGTACAAATAAGGGAGGCATTTGGCATTCCAGAGGGAAACTTGGAGATAGAATAGCTTTGTTGATGACATATGAGATTGACTAGCATCCAGCTTACTCCCCCAGAGCTGCTGGGTCTGGTAATAAAAAAAAGAAAAGAGTTACAAATCAAAGTCAAAGCATGCAATTGTTTCTGAAGCAGACATATATGACTCACAGGCAACATATCAGTTGAGCATGAAGCTACCTTTCCTTTGAGTCACCTTAAGCAACTGTCCATTTGACATGGTTTAGCATTTACAACCCAACAGAATATAAAAAATAAGTATATGCACCCAGGTACAACAATTCATTTGAAAATTTACAGGGCTGGTGAGTCTCTCACTTGCATACAAATGACTTTCCCAACCTGCTTAGATACCTCTGCAGCCTTTGGGTCAGGATTCACAGAGGCATTTAGCATGGCTCTTCAATGGGTAAGGATGTCAACCATTGTGAATTCCAGTTCTGTGCCAATCTCCTTTGAATACCGAAATCAGTCTGAGAAACTTTGCCCTTTGTCTCTTCAGTCCCTGCCTTTTTGTCCTTTCCATTCCCTATTTCTCCATACCTCCGACTGGATGTTAGTCTGCCAACATCTATTTTCCATTTGTTACATCTCCAGTTACTACCATTCCAGCTGAGCTTATTTCATGTTCTGAGATAAAAATAACTGCAGCATCTCATGAGCTGCAACTTAGGGAAATAGATGATGAATTTCAGGTTTTAGCAACAATAACTGAGTAACAGGAATTTGCTCCCAGATAGACCCGGGAAAAAATACCCTGATTGAATTACTGTTCTGTTTAAAGCCCAATGTTATATGCAATATTGGCCATGCAAAATGGGCTCATCACTTGTAGAATGAGGTACAGCAAGAGAGAAATTATGGTCAGCTTCCCCAGGGAGGTACAGATTCAAGTGCAGGGGTGAAAAGATTTATTTTTAATCAAGTGGATAATCCTCTTCACTGTGCAATGGGAATTACCTCAGGTATAAACATTAACCATTGTAACTATTAAGTATGAGGAGATATTAGATTAATTATTCTGTAGATGTGAAATAAACTGCTGCAGCTTTTTGAGTATGTAAAAAGGACAACGAGTCGAGAGTCTAAATTGGGTATTTAGCTCAATACACAGAAAGATACTTTGATTTAGTGATCACGTGATTTAGTGATAACAGTTACAAATTCAAGGCCTAGGGTATTGAATCATGTTGAATAATACTCACTTGTTCCATTTAACAATATTTAAGGCAGTGATTGGAAATTCCACAGTGGGCAAAGGGAGCTGAGCTGACATCTCACAGTGTTTTTTATTAAGATTCGTCTACTTAACTCCTCTGGAATAATTTAAGAATAAAAACATCATTGTTTTCAGTGATAAATACATAAAATTGCTGTTCAACATTTTTATTTTGATAAAGTTTTTTAATTTGTTGGGTTATTTTACTTGTTTGGTGGACAATAATTTAATGAAAAATGATCATGTGTGAACACGGAGATAAATATCTGATTATGAAGTCAACCTTTGCCAGATGAAATAAATTTCTTTTTTCTTCCTTTACAAATAAATAATAACAATAACAAGTTCTAACTTGAATATTCTAATATGAATTTAATTTGGTTAGATATATCAGCATGTCACAAGGGCAGTAGTTTTAAAAAGATTATTTGCAATTCTTCAGTACATACTGCAGTGATATCTCTGTTACAAGTTAACAAGAGAAAATTATTCGTAATACTTCACTGAATTTAGTTGCAATACTCTGGAACAAAATTCTGGTTTTATACCATGGCTATATCAACTGGTTTCCACAGGATTTCCACAAAACTTGAAGAGATGAGGGTAACACATTTCTTACACAGGTTAAGCATTTTTCAGAATGTATAAATATTATTTTGTGTCTCTACTTAGATTAAGGTTAATATTGTTGAGATACCTACATCTGCTTTTCTTCTCACTGCGATGTTTACCACCTAATAAAAATGCTGAAGTTACTGGGGAAAGATGTTTAATTTGTTCTTGCTGCTCAGTTGCATGTTGCATCCTATTTTGTAGTAAATGGCACAATGTCCCAAGTGGGCTGCCATACTGTCAGATACATTATTTATACATAACATTACTGGTTAATCAATGAACAAAAATGCAGGATTCTTTTTTCCTCTTTTCCTGTGACATCTTTAAAGCTACAGTAGAGAAGAATAATTTTGTGATGTATTACACTGTTACTCACTTTTAAATATAGCTTCAGGAGTTTCCTGGCACAGTTTGCACCATGTATCTGATTAAATTGAATGTGATTGTTAGACAAATGTAGTAACAATTTGTGCAGTGCAGAAGAGTAATTTAGTTAACTATGTAGGCTATCCTTTCCAGTTAAAGTGAGCAAAATGTATTCCAGAAAATGTTTTTAGCAGATCTTTTTAAAATATAAAATGAAAACTGAATATCTAGCCCATCATGATTTTTCATGTGTATTTACAAGAGAGACAGAATTTAAAAATTCACTTGAAAACTCAGCAATTTTAGAAGTTCACCTTGCATTAAATGGAAAATGGAATTTATAAGTGAATGAAGAACTGAAATATGAAAATATATGTGTGCAAATGAGAAATGCAGCTGTACTGTGTCACAGTACTACAGGGGATTTTTGTTTTTACTTCAGCTTATTCTGTTGTATTTTGTTCATAGACATTTCAGATCAATACAAAATATTCAGCTCTGTTCCAGTGATTGAATATGAATACATTATGTGCATACAAAAATAGTGATAATCTATGTTGATACAATAGTTCATTTTGCATTAGTGTCCTAGATGGGACAATGTTAAGAAGCAATTTAAATGAAATTCATTTAAATGTCAGCTCTCATGCTTGCGATTTTTCTATAATTGGTTATTTAATTAAAATAATTCTCATAGTCATTAATTTAGACTAAAACTTGCTGTGCACTGACATGTTTTAATTACATGGTATTAACAAAATTGATATGCTTTAAAAAAGCATGGTTAAATTTTAAACAAGAATAAATTAGAAATCTCATAGATCATCCTACTTAGAGTATTAGTAGAGAAAAAGTCAGTCATTTAAAATGTTTATTATAAACAAAGCCCCAACATTATTGTGCATGCATCATATTTGGTTCCTGCTTCAGTGTGAGGAGACTTTTATGTTAACACAGCACCTCCATCTTCGAATTCCTTTAACCAACACACAATAAATAAGGTAATGAACCAAATTAAATATTAATAGAAATCCACATAAACCACAGAAGACAGACACAGAACTGACGTTTGAATTATACTATACCTTTGATATCATTAGGGCAACATATTAATGAAGTTTTAAAGGGTTGAATCTTTATCTACTCTTCATGAAGACAAAAAGGATTATATGAGCTTCTTTATAAAATGCACATAAGGAATGAAAAAATTAAGTATTCTAGTAAAACTACCTGAACAGTATAGAAGAACTGAAGTCTTAGACACTGATCATGCAAGGTAATCCATAGGCAAGGAGCCACATGCCTTTATGAAGTACCCTGATGTCAAAGGAACTACTTTCATAAATAAAGTAGGTACTTTGTTTTCAGGACTGGACTATACTGAAGAGTGAGAATCTGAATTTTATTTCATTGTCTCTTAATTAGGCTAGATCTATATTACTTTGACCTTTTTAATATTCTATGATTTAATTGGATGATCAGTCTACCTCAGCCTATGATTGCCAATCATTCTGCATAATATACTTCTACTCTTTCTTATCTTGACGTGTGCAGGATCAGACTCTTATTAACATGAAATAATGATTTTATTGTGAGTTGCAGGGGTCAAAAAGGATGTATGCAAACATGTAGAACTTTATTAATTCCATGACAATAAAAATTAAGAGTTGCTTCTTCTCACAGCCAATATATGAAGGATTTATACCTCTTTCAAACTTTCCCTTTTGATCCTCAAATTCCATACTGCACATCCCAGAGCCTAAAATACTGCTCAAGACTGAGGGCTTATCCAGTGTCACACTGCTCACCAATCTGACTTACAATACACATTGTAGTAACAGAACACTGCCAAAAAGCATCTCTTGCATGTGGAGAGTGCTCCATGCTCTCTTTCAGTGTGAGGACTGCATCCATCTAAGTGTGGATGTCTAGAGGTGAGCTAATAATTGTAGGTTCTTAATAGTCAGTGGAGAGCAATAGAGCAGAGGATCTTACTCCAAAGGAGGCTTGGTTAGATGAACTGTGCTCTAGAAGTGGCTATAGGTCTCCATTTATTATAAAGAAAAGCTAGAACATGATCAGAGATTTAAGGTTCAGCTAGCTGAATTCCACCCATCCTGACTGTAGAGATTCATGAGCTTTATCTCTAATCTTTTTTGTTTCATTCTGTTTTATGTATAATGACTTATTTTTCTATGTATTTTATGAATATCCATGCTCTGCAGAATCAAAAATTCTATATGTCTCTCAGTCTTTAGAGTCCTTATTCTCCAGATGTGTGTGAAGAAGGGAAGACTTGTTATTTCTGCAAGATAACAGGAAAACTCCTAGTTTATCAAGAGAGCACAAGAAGTCTGCAGCAGAACCAGGAACAAATCTAGCATCTAAGCCCCAGACGCCAGCAGAGTGACCCATGCTTCTTATTTTCCCGAGTATGACTTCCTTTCTCATTTGCTGCTGCACTGATACAGTTTTCCATGTAAGCAGTAGCACAGTTGTCTTAACTTGTGAGCTGATAAAAATTCTGACTTCTCAGTTGGATCATCCTGTCCTGCAGCCCTTGCAGTGAGGCTGGCTATAGGATACCTCTCTTACAGCAGATTAAATTGTGGTTGTAACGTGTTTACTAAATGTGACTAACATAATTACACCATCAGCAAAAAACAGGAGAGTAATTTATGGCATGCCAATGGTCTGAATGTTGGTGCATATCATAATGATCCTTAGCCAGTTGTATTCCAACTTCCAACATGTAAAAATACTGCCTTGACTTTTCTGCTGTTCTCTACATGAAGCAGATCAGCTACAAGATTATATACTATCTCTGATAATCATATTTTCTTTTCTCATTATCAACACACTTCCTGAACTGTAAGTAGCCCATATTTACATTGTAGAAAATCATAGAGTCATTTAATTCACGAATGATCTTCTATCATCCCTCTTCAGCAATGAAGTTCATGGGATATGGAATCCAGTTGTGTACTTATTAACTCATTTTCATGGTAAATGAAAATTGTGAAAGAAAAGTTTGCTGATGCTAGAGCAGGACATAATTTACCCTCGGAATTTTTTCCAGGACTTCTTCAATGTGAAAGTATCTTCAGTTGTATGTAAATATAATTTATTGATAGCCTCCCTGGAAGGTTTCCACCAGAGGTATCTTTAAGACTGAGAGCAGTACATTTTCAGTTTAAAATCTATATGTATCTTTAGCAGTGAAGCTTGAAATTCAATCTGAGTAAGGTAACTCTGTCAGCTTCTAGATTACTTACTTCATTGCTTAATACATTGCTTTAATTAAGAATATTCTCTGATTGGATATTTGAAAGAAAAGGAAAAAAGAGGGGAAAAAGGAAAGATAGTAGTAACCTGCAGCTTTGTTGCATGGAATGTTAAAAAAAAAATCTTCCTCCTGAGATATCAAATAGTTTCTGCCTTCACAATAGAAGGGCAGAATAAAATCTGCAGCGCTTACAAGACAGTGTAACTTGTGGCATCACAGCTGCGCATCAGACCATTAGGGCTTAGTAACCTGGCCCCAACTATGACCAAAAAAAAGAGAGAAAGAGAGAGAGGGGAAAAGATAGATAGAGCAATTAACAACACCCCCTCACCCCCACTGATAATTAACTTAATGTTTAAAAGGCTTTGGGGCTTTTTTTTTTTTAATATTTCTTTCTCTTTGTATTTTATCATGCCCTCTGTATCCAAGTCCTAAATTGCATGCACCATTTTCAAGACTACAGAGATGCTAAACACACTGTTGTATTCTAGGAAATGCATAAATGTAAAGATATGTGATATCACACATCCTGTAATTCCATCACAATTTGTTGATGTGTTGCCAACAAATCTGTTTCAATTTCAGGATCAGAACCGATGTTTTCTCTTGGAAGTTGGTCACTGCTATACAAATGTGTTAGCCCCACTTCAAGCTTAATGCTGAAAAGAATTCAGAAATAACCCTGGGAACATTTAGTATTTCCTTGAAAAAGCTGTGGATTGTCATTAACTGACAAACAGTCCGCTGCCAAGTTCTTGCAAGAATTGTATTTGTTGTCTGATGCCAAACAGCCTCTTTAAATGCTAATGAACAAAGTATGGCATGCATTCTGTTCTTGATGGATTATGCCTATACCTTCTGTGGTCAACAGAAGGGGAATTCCCGGCCCATATGATTTCCATTCTGGCACGAAACTCTTTTCTCTGCTTACAAGGCAGTAAGCACTCAAATAGATTAGTCAATCTTATTTTTAAATTAAGTATAGCCTCCGCACCCTAATTCGCATGTATGAAATCTGCAGGAACTATGCCAGGCTGCCTACGCACTGGATGAGTTTTGTTTTCTTTAGAGGATTAAGCTTCTGACTTAGTATCAGTGATGCTCACTGTATACTGATATGCCTTTTAAATTCAAACATGAATGTTTCATAAACAGCTGATTTACATGTTTGTCTTTACCTCTTTGGAGACAGATTTAAGGAATTAGATTTTTAAATTGTCTTCTTTAGTGGTTTTCATAATTTCCTGCAACAGAAAGAGCTGGCTTGATACAGAAATACATTAAAGAACAGTACCTTACTACCATGTGTACATGAAGCTTTATAGCCAGTAGGAGGTCCAGATTTGTGTATATCAATATCTTTGATTACACCTTCAAGCCCAGCTTTCCAAGAAGACTAAATTATACAGGAAATCCTAAGCTCAGGAGTTGTGTACTGAATAATTTCTGTGTGGTATGATATTTTAATTTGTTTTAATTATCATTCAGTAACTGCTGTTAGTCAGATGATCCTCTTTAAGTAGTTTATGATCTGCTGAAAAGGAAGAAAAAGCTCTTGTAGAACAACAGTAACCTACAAGCTCTGAGCACAGTACAATTCATCTTTAGTTAAAATGCACAACTACAAGATATAAAATATGGTATTAATAGAAAGAAAGTTATAAAAATGGATAAGAAAAAATTGCAATAGTATTTTTTTTAATCACCCTGAATGAATTTTTCCTTTTAAATGAGCCACAATTCATTTCTCTGAAACTGATATTTGAAGCTGAGTCCAGGTGATTTTGATATGGAACTAACAACTGCTTCTGGTCTTCCTGCAACTTTACAAAAAGCTTTGCTAGATAATACAAAATAAAAAATTAATTAGCTCACTCTGGAAGTAGAGAGTTCAATAAAATATGGGTTTGCAGGGGAAAAGAAAGATTCTATCTACCTATACCCATAAGAAGAATATTTCTTTTCCTCTATTACATGGACTCATCAAGGGCAGGTTGGATGAGGTTTTGAGCAACCTGGCCTAGTGGAAGCTGTCCCTGCCAATGGCAAAGAATTGGATGATCTTTAAGGTCCCTTCCAACCCAAACCATTTTATGATTCCATGAACTCTGGAAATTGTTCTTCTGCATGGAGAAAGTATGTTTCTGAGTTAGTGAGAAGTTTGGTCAAAGCTTGTGCCTCTCTGTGAGAAAAAAGGTTCTCAACACCTTTAGAATGAAATTCCTGTAGAGAAAAGGAGGGAAAGAAAAAAAAAAAAAAAAAGGAAGAAGAAAGAGAAGTAGCAAAAGTATCCTGTGTCTCTAACTTACTGGAAGAGCTGGAAAATCAAGATATCCTGTCATCTTATATTCAGAATAATTTCTTAAATGGATAACCATACTTATAGGTATTAATTTTAAAAGAAAATAAGTTTTTTTATAGTCTCACTCTCTTCTGAAATGAGCAATTTCTTCTGGTCTTCCAGCTATTTATAGTAAGACCTTTATAAGCTCAAACTAATTAATAAACGAGATCAATTTCAAGATTTTTTTCTCCTTGTTCAAAACCACATAATCATTCATTTCAGTAACATTTAAAAGGCCATGTCTAAAATAGATTTGCACCCATGTCCCCAACGTGAATTTTTCACTCTTTGGCAGCATGCAATAGGTAGTGTATAATGACCTTTTCTCTGTTTGGAACAGGGATTAGAATAATATATTTGACCCTTTTTACTCACCTGGGAGTGCTGCTAGTCTCCATGTTCAATGAAGTAAAATATGTCTCTAGTGTCCCAAGGTTAAGGCCATGACTTTAAACTATTTAACACAAGCTATCAGGCTGATTCACCTCAGTCAGATTCTACAGAGTGGTTGGTTTTCGTTTTTCTTTTTTCTCTTTTCTATTAGGCTGCATTATATATACTTCTTCACAACTATTTCTTATCCACAATGCAGTTAAGGGAAATATTTTGCATTACAAACAAAGCAAGTTAACCTGGTCACATTGTGCATTATAACAAAATTTATGGCTGCTTAAATGGCAGTGTAAACTTACAGAAATACTGGTAATTATAGTGCCATTGATGGTCTTTGTTGCTTTAATTCTGAAGCAGCCAGAATGATTAAACTGAATCTTAATCGACTTCTCCATTAAAAATGCTGGCAGAGAAGCTCCCTTAACCTTTCTCATTGATTGAACACAACAATCACCATTCAATTATAATGCAAAAGGACATTTGTTATAATGTACGAAAGATGCATGAGCCATTTCCTTTTACTCAAGACAATCAATGAGATGACTCCTACCTCAAAGAAGGTAAGGTGAAGCTACTGTACCTGGAAGAGCATTAAAGTCAAAGCAGAACTCAGATAACTGCAAACACTACAGTTTTCAGGGAATGGCAGATTACCTAAGTGAAAATAAAGTAAGCAGTTCCTCACTCTATGAAAAATAAATATCCTCTATAAAAGAGAGATAAGAATACAGAATTGCAAGTAAATTCCTATTTTATAAAACTAAGTGAAACTCTCACATGAAATGAACTAGAAGTCACACATAGATGTTTAATTCTAATGATTTTTTAATAGCCTCATTTCTTGTTTTGTGTATTTAAGTGGTTACAATTGAGAATGAATAGAGCACAGAAATCACAGAATCCCAGAATGGATTGGAAAGGACCACAGTGGATCATCGTGTCCAACCTCCCTTCTCAAGCAGGGTCATCCTGGATAATATTGCCCAGGGTTGCATCGGATGGTTCTTGAATATTTTCAGTCAGGGAGACGTCACAACCTCTCTGGACAATCCGTCCTAGAGCATGGTCAATTGCACAGTAAAGTTCTTCTTCATATTTAAGAGGAACTCCCTGTTCATCAATTTCTGCCCATTGCCTTTTGTCCTATTCCTCATGAACACTGAGAAGAGTCTGGCTCCATCCTCTGGACACCCTCCCTTCAGATATTTATTAATATTGATGAGATCCCCTCTCAGTTCTCTCTAGCAGGCCCAGATCCCTCAGCCTTTCTTCATAAGAGTTTTTAAATCATATTTGTTGCTCTCTGTGGGACCTGCTCCAGGAGCTCTATGCCTCTCTTGTCCTGAGGAGCCCAGAGCTGGACACAGAACTCTGAATGTGCCTCACCAGGGCTCAGTAGAGGGGCAGGATCACCTCCCTTGACCTGCTGGCAATGCTCTTCCTAATGCACCCCAGGATACCTTTGGCCTCTTTGGGCTCCAGAGAGCTCTGCTGACTCCTGGGCAGCTTTTTGTCCTCCAGGACTGCCAGATCCTTCTCTGCAGAGCTGCTTTCCAGCAGGTCAGCCCCCAGCCTATGCTGCTGGGTTGTTCTTCCCCAGGCGCAGGACCCTGCATTTGCCTTGGTAGAATTTCAGACAGCTCCTCTCTGCCCATCTCTCCAGCCTGCCAAGATCCCTCTGAAGGGCTGCACAGCCCTCTGGGCCATTCCTCCCAGCTTTGTGTCACCAGTGAACTTGCTGAGGAGTCATCTCCCCTTCATCCAAGCCATTGATGAGTAAGTCAAACAATACTGGTCCGAATATTGAACCCCGGGGGACACCACTAGTGACAGGCCTCCAGTTAGGCTCTGTGTCATGGATAAAAACCATTTGGGATCCTCTCCTCTGTAACATCACATGCTGAACATGAGCCCTGCAATTACTAACAAACAGCAGTGCTTCTGCACTCGGAAACTAAGGGAGAATATTTCAGAAAGCTTGTGGTTTTCACTGGAACAAGTGCCATAATAATATATTTTTTTCCTCAAGTAAACTGGAAGAAAAAAGACACTTGATAGTTAACACCCCACACACTTTGGGAAGATTGCTCTTAAAGAGGTTTAATAAGCTTTCCAGTGAGATCAGTTTTTAAAATCTGGCATATCTTATTCTGAAAATGTTATTCACCTCAGTTAAAAAAAAAGTATGGTTTTGGAATTGGTGTGGAAGCTCTTATGCCACTTTTGATATCACTCAGAAACTGGAAATCTATGGTGAATAGAAAGAGGAACACTCAGGCCCCTATTACTGCTAATACCACTCACAGAGGAAGAGATGCCTCTGCTTCAGTTTGCACCAAGTCAGATCAACCCCATAGCTGCTGGAACTCATCAGAATGAGCTCTACTTTCAAAGCAAAATGTGCCAGGGCTGGAGACTCAATGTTTTCATCTGCAGTCCCTGAATTGTTGGGGTTGTGTCCATCTCTAGATTTTGAGCGGGAAAAATCCAATCAAGTATTTCCTTTGGTCTCTTGATCATTTTGTAGCATTTCCTTGCCTTCTCCAATAAGTCTTTGTATTTAGAGTGTATGATGGACATGGTGAGTACTATTTCAAAGTTGTCCATACACTGTTAATTGTTTTCAATTTTGCTGTTCTGTCTCTATTAAAACATTTAGATACAGTTCAGCATCCATTTTCTGAGAGATGTTGGTGCTGCCATCAAATTTTAAAAGCCCCATAATACAAGACTCTTTCTTTGAATCCTTACATGCATTTCCCAATAGAAATCACCATATGTTGTTATCTGCCTGGGAAATTATTCCTTCTCCTGCTTAGCCTTTTTCTCATTACTCCAGCTTCTTTAATGTAAAACACATCCTTTTGACAGGCTGTAAAGTCAATTGATAAGTATCTGCAATGTTCACCAGAACCAAGAATAGCTAAAAGGTTTAGAGGGCTGGGAAAACTATCTTGTATAGTCTAAAATCCTGAAGAATTACTCCAAAACTTTTGACACTCACTCTTCTAATCTAAAATCACTAATAAACAAACCAAAATAACAACAGGAAATTAAGGCAAGGGAAATATACTGTAATGGTTATGTACTACTGGATTACCCAGGGAATCTTGGTTTTCCTGTATTTTTTTAGCCTTACTGGACAGATACCATATCCTACTATTTCTTGTAGATTGAAAAGCGGTTTTCTGACATCACATCAATTAGTTGTTAATAACAACCAGGAGATGAGGATTTTCTGCTTGAATAGAATAGTTTTGCTTATAAGAAATGCTCTTCTCCAAATTTTCTGTGATGTTGTGATGACCACTGTTATGGCATAAATTGCTGTAAAAGATACAAATATGTTCTTGATAATTGACATGGCAAGAAACATTAATTTTGAAATTTTCTAAATTTCTGTCAGCTCCTATAAAATTTTATTGTGGAGAATATAATTTTCTCAGTGCCATTGACTATGTTTGTAAATTCAAAATATAAATATAAATAAAATCAAATCTATTTTTCTGATTGGTGGAAGGTTGACTATTTACCCTCAACATAAAATATTGTACGATACAATGTACTGTGATTACACTGTAATTTATAATACAAGATATGCTAAAACTCTGGACATGTGTAAAATCCATGAATAGTACTGCAAGCAGAGCCCAAAATTTTGATCATTACCATTGAGGTGGTTTTATCTCCTCCTCCCCAAGCTCTTGCATAGGAGGTGAGAAAGTGAGAAATGTGAGATGTGAACTCCCCTTCTCCATTGTGGAAATTTCTTCCCTTTAGAAAAGTAAGCAGTAGGTTCAAATGTTGTTGTTCAAACTGAGACTAGAACTCTCTGTCCTTTAAGACTGGAGGAATTGCTACTTCCCAGAGTAACAACTGTAATATCTTTACCAGCCTCAGCCTGTCTGTTCCTTTTTTCTCACCTACTTCCTTTCTTTCCTTTAATTTGATCATAGTCAAATAGGGAATTGATTCACCATTTCTCACATTTGGTAATCCAAAGCAAAGTTGAGGGAACAAAAGGACTGACACAATGAAGTACAAACACACTCAAACATATCAGCCCCTAGCACAATAGCCCTGTGTTTTGACAAAAGCATGTCAGCTTTAGAGCAATCCAGCTGACAGCTGCTTGTTTCTGTACCTGCTGCTGTATCCACTCATTTATACAGAACCAGCTGTTTGTGTGCCACCCTTTCTTGGGAAAGATATCTCCAGCTTTAGGGCAGAAACAGAGATCTTTCTTACTTCTCAAATATTGATTACTGATTTTACTTGCAAGACAGTAACCAGCAAGCTGTTGCTCACCAACAGGCAGCAATGCACAGGGAGCTGAGTTCCCTGGCTACCACCTGTCCAACCTGTCCTGGTTGTTCACAAGTAGCCACGGAGCCCTGAGTTGCCAGCACAACCTCTGCCCCTTCAGCAACCTAAAGGGATGAAAGCTCATGAACAGGGAGCCTGAATTTGTGGACATCAGTACAGGCAGGGTTTGGGAAAAACTACTGGAACAAGACTGCATGTTCATCTAAAGGCAATGTTTTTGTTTCCTCTGACGCAGGCAAGAGTCTATTTGTATTGAAAGGCAGCCCTATTCTGATGGAATTAGACTTCATAAAGAAAATATAACTCTTGGGAAAAAGTAAATATATTTGAAGGATTAGAAAACAAATCAGAAACATACAGCATAAACTTTATGTCAGTCAAAATTATCACATTCCTTCATGAAACCTGTAGAATTTTACTTGCCTTCTGTTGCCCAGAATGAGAATCTGTTGGTTTGATTGGTCCTGCCTAGCATTACTGACAACTGCATGTACAGCTTTATTAAATTTTATTTGGAGTCAGATCCACTGCAGAGAACTCATCTGGTGTGTCCCACGCCAGCACAATTTCTTGACACTGCAAAGGGAAAAGAAAAATCAAAACATTTGTTTTTATAAACTGATATCAAAAGTAATCTAAAATGCACAATGTGAAAGGGATCTAATTAAAATTATTTCATGGTTTAAGGTGAGATTCTTTGTAAATATAACTTGTCCTATACAGTAAAAGCTGTTACTAAGAATTAAGTTATTCTTAGTAAATGCCATATTTTATATCCAGTGGCTTCACCACATCCTCAATGTTATACAAGCCTTTTATTGTTTTTTGTGAGTAGATTTCTCTTGTCCATTATAAAAGAAAGCAAACACACTGAGAAGTGCTGCCACAGAGAACTAGGGTTAATATAGTGGTGACAAAATTCAACTATTCAAGCACTTTAGGAGTTCTCTCTGACAGACAAATTGTAAGACATTCATGTGAATACATTGGAACCAAAAATACTGAGCTGGAAGTCTTGTTAGAATAGAGTCTTTCAAGTTGCTTGGAGTATCTATATTCTACTTGGACAAAAAATTAATGAGATAGATGTGCTTATGATATGTTAATACTCCTGTTTTCTTTCCTTGTGAGCTGTAAATATTCACATGAAAAAGAAAAAAAACAGCTAAGCTGTAATGAAATTCACATATGTTTCAATTGCTGAACATAAATTTTGGAAAATTTTATTGCTCCCATGTCCCTTCACCCCTTCTCTACTTTGCGATACGGCAATAATGCAAAAATAAAATGTAACCCTTAATAAAATTATTGTGTATTTAATGTCTATAACACACCATTAAAATGCACTTGGTATCTTCCAGTTTGTTATATTTAGTACTAGAATATGACTACTAGTAAACTGCTGAAAATATCTAAATTAGAGCTAAAGATATGACCAGGAGGGAAATTACATGACATAATTTTTTAAAGTTAAAGAAATTGAACAGAAAGCTGTTTCAGTTTTACTTTAGGCAAAGACAGGTTTCATATGCAAGTAGTATTTATTGGAATTGCTGCCAGTCAATCCATAACTATTATGTTCTTACCTTCCTATCACAAGAAACAAGCAAGAATATAATTTCTGAATTTTAATCTTACTTATTCGGGCATAGCTTTATCTCTACTGAGCTCCCTTGCCTATCATTAGCACCTGGAAGCAAATTAGTTGTTAGCTAGTGAAAACAAAAGAAGCAGAAGTATACAAATGTCTTGCATAATTTAAGGAAACATTTCAATAAAATGAATTATGGCAAAACTAAAACAAATACACATTGCCTGCACCAAGAATATATTTTCACTCAACCCCGTAAGTGACTGAAATATAATGTAGAAATATCTGAATTATTTTAAACAAGCTTACTTGATAATGATAACAGCCCAGGACTTAATGCCGACTGAAAAGGAGAGTAAATTAAATTTGAAGATTTCTGGTTTATTGTAGTTATCTGCTATTGGTACTCAGGGTAGCTGGTATGAGGCAACTGGAACATCTCTCCTCTGTGCTAGTCCCACCTCTGTAATTTGATGTCCACTGCTATGCTATTTAATCTGTTTATATGTGAACAACATGGGGGGAATAAGGCCTCCAAACAACAACAGAAAGGAGTGATCTGCAGTGACTCAAAAAAAAAAAATACGAGAAGGGAAATGAGATGATATCCTCAGTTATGACCATACTGATTTTAAAAGAAAATGTGATGTCAAAAAACATTCTTAAGGAGTATCATATTGATAGTTTGACTGAAGAAAACAATGTCATATGTAAAAATAGCCTCTATGGGAAGACCATGTAGAGAAGAAATGTGCAATTTTCTTTTGCAGTTAGGTAGAACTGAGTGAGTCTGAAAATCGTCTAGACTTCTCCCCAAATTCTAGGAAATAAAAATCTTCCAAATGGAAATGTAAAGGGGAAGGAAAAAAAGGAGGGGGAAAATAAGGAAATTCTGAAGGAGGCAACATTTCAGAAGAAGAATTTCTTTTCTGGATAATGTTTGGAGAACTTTTTGAGATACAGTCGTTAGCCTTAAGTAGAGCATCCCTTCTGCACAGAGCTGACATTGCAATCTGGTTATACTGCTGCAATGCACTATAATCTAACCAGTGAGAGATCATTATTTGTTTATTGACTAGAAACAGAAAAAGAAAGCATATCTATATTCTTAGAATTCCTTAACTATCACTTTGAAACACTGAAATGATTTTATCATGCTTACAGGCAGAAAATATTTCATCATTTGAGATAAAGTAGGATGGCAATTGGTTGAGATAAAATGGAGTGCAATAAAATAAAATGTATTAGATCCATGTACAAGCTCCTTTATTATACCATGTATTAAATCATTATTGAAGAGCTGTTCAAGAAAAGTGCATAAGAAACACCTGCACTGCACTTGTTAAAACATACTTTTGCCTGTAACTCACAGAATTATATGATACAACCACCCTGAGACTTCATGATTAGCTTAGTCTCGCTGCAGCCTCCAAACTCCTTTTATAGGAGTTTATTTTCTTTAATAAGACAGTTGTTTTCAATAACCAGTAATCATTTTTCATAAGCACAGCAGCATGTGTGTGAAATTCTGTGGAGAAACTGTCATGGTGGTAATTGAGAAATATTATACCAGACAATAGTCACATAAGATCAGTTGAAGTTATTTGACAAATTAAAACAAAACTATGGTGCGGTATCATTCTTACACCTGATTGCTAGGAGAAAATAAAGAAAAAAAAAGTTTGTAAATAAATTGCCAAATATTTGATGACATGTATGCTTTAATCACTTATACATGAGGCCTCTAATTCAGGTGCTGGATTCATGATGTCCCCAAAATTTAGCTTATAAAGCAAAGTCAAATTCAAACTTCTGGATACTGTTTATGAGCTATGTTCATGTTATATTGAAGTTTTTATGGGAACTGTATTGTCATTGTTATCAAGAAGCAGTTCTTTTGCAACAATTTAATGCCCTAGGAGATAAATTAGGTATTTCTCTATAGTGGTGATACAAGAACTCTGTCAGCCTATGAGTGATGTAAACATTTGTACAAATAAAACAAAAGTGTCTATTCTAACTTATACTGCAATACAAAGCTACTCATACATTACATTTCTGATTAAATGTATCTCAACATGATATAGAATCCATTAAAGGTCACACAGAAAGGAGGCTTATGGAAGTGGATAAACGTTAATAAATGCATGTGGCCTAATCAGATAGTCATCAGGGTCAGGTTGATGATGCTAAACACGAGATAGAAAAGTTGCCTTTCTGTCTTGTCAGGTAGTTCTTTAAAAGTACCATACAAGAAAATTTTCAAGTTTTGGGTCACTATCTACTTTGTCAAACAAGCAACTCAAGCAATGTCATAATTCACAGTCAGTTTTGCTCTTGTGAGCTCATACTATATTCCCATTTTCTCCTAAAGGTTTCCAGTTCCTCATGCCCTACAGCCTCATACTCACTCTGTTACTGAAGGTCTCTGATTTCTGCATGCCCTTATTTCTGATTTTATGGGCAAAATATGAGTGTTTGATTTACCACAAGATAAAGTTTACCTTTACCCTAAATTTGTATTTCTCTTCTAAGAAGAATATGTTTCTGGAACCCTAGGTTACAGGAGGGAAAAGAACATTTATCTCCTTGATCTGCCCTATAGATAAGTAAGGTTTCTTAGAGTAAGTAGCTTGTCAATACTGCTGTTAATGGTTAATACTTAAGCAGTAAAATGCTGAAGATCAAACTGCACACTCCATACCCACTGTCTGTGTACACATCTGCACTGTAGGGCAGTCTCCAGCTGTGTAACAATTCAACTTTATAAAGATCCTCATTCTGCTATTTGCTTAATTTCTTCCTTCTTCTCTTTTAACTTACTTCTAATTGTGGATAAAATGCCTGACTGCAAACCATTCCTTTGACTGCACACATTGCAGTACTTATGTGGATTATAGTAGTCACAGGAGCTGACTGGTTGTACTGAAATGTTGCTAGAATGTCTATGGACTACTTCTGCTCAACACAGAATTTTTATTGAAAAAAATTGGTGAAGAATTTTATTCGATGATACCTTTCAGCTGGACTTTTACTTCAAACAAATTACAACTTATTTTTCTATCATTAAAATTTGGCCCATGGAAGAGCTGTCCTGTCTTTCTCTTTGAATTCTATTGGTAATGTTACTGACTTTCTAGCCTGGGATCTCACATAGTTGTCTGTGTTTTCTAGATACATTTTGAGGAAGTTAACTGAAGGCTACAAAATAGCTATCTTGAAAAATGTAGTCCTGAATCTGTAGACTTTGTACAGGCTGCTTCAACCTGAAAAGGTACTTCTAAAAGATACCATTACTTTATATAAGGAGTACGTGAAATTGCAGCATTGTGCCATCAATCCATAAAAAAATCATCTAATGCTAATGTTTAGATCCATATGTTTTTTATTAAAAGTATTTTTATATTTATCCTTATTTTGTCCAGTTGCAGGCTCTTGTTTCTTGGACTTCAGTTTTGCTAATTTACTCTTTGTTTTTCCTAGACATATTCTCATTACTGCAACCATCTGGAAAAATTTCCGTTTCCATAAATATACATAACCTTTGTGATGAAATTGATATTAACCAAGGACCTTATCTGTATTTTTAAAATAAATGCCTGCTTTACTTAAGAAAGTCCAAAATAGCAGCAAGTGACCTTGGCAGGAGAATCCCTGCAACAAACAGTTTGATAAGTGGTTGAAAAATTAATTACTGGGAATAAGTAGAGGATTTTATGCCATGTTATTTCTAGAATGATCAGCATATGCAGGGCATGAGCTCTGATTTATAAACTAGATAAATTCCTTTTGAATCCATGAGAGATTAAACTAGGATATATCTGGAAGAGATTGCATTAGGACATATAATATTGAAAAAAGTTATTTGATATCATGCATTAATGATTAATCATCACTTTAATAGATCTCTTTTGGCATTGGATAGGTTCCTCTCAATTATACCAAGACCAAATGACAGTGCATCACACAAAAAAAAATTTCAAAGAAGATTTGTGAAGCAGTGATTAACAGGAAAAGAAGAATTGATATTGATTCAGATTGTCACAAAAATGTTTAAGATATTCTGGAGAAAAAGAAAGAAAAAAAGAAATAAAAAGAAGAAAAAGAAAAAGAAAAAAAGAAAAAAAGAAAAAAAGAAAAAGGAAAAAGGAAAAAGGAAAAAGGAAAAAGGAAAAAGGAAAAAGGAAAAAGGAGAAAGGAGAAAGGAGAAAAGAAAAGAAAAGAAAAGAAAAGAAAAGAAAAGAAAAGAGAAAAGAGAAAAGACAAAAGGTATTTACATTTGGTAGGCTTTTTTTTTTTTCCTAACCTAAGTACTTAATATTTTACACATCCTAAATTTAACCAATCCTAAACCAGAAAGATTTGCCAGATCATAGAAAATGTCAAGATGTGTTGAAATACACACAGACTTGGTGAATCCCAGTTTTAGGAGTCCTTTGTAGAACTGCAGCAGGCTAAGGGAGGCAGTGTTTCCTTTGCATCCTTTGAAGATATTTCACACAAAGCAGTGCTAATACTACTTTTCAGGGACCAGAACATCAGCATTGCTTCCTCAGTGCTCTGAAGCAGACACCTAAACATTGGGAACAATACAAATCTACTGCTCTTCAATGTCAAAAGAGGCAATAACACCTAAAATATAATTCTAGAATAGCCATGAATTTAAAGGCAAGGACCCCACAAATGCCAATTTATAATGACATCTCTCCTAATCCATCCCTAACAATTATGCAAATTTACAATTTAGTAATCCTCTTGATATTTTTTTTTAATCTGCATGGAGGCAAATGAATAGCTGAGAGCAAATAAAGAGGAGAGCATTCCAGCCCTAGAGTATGTGACAAGTTGAATCAACAACACTTGGTATCACCCTCAGCAGATGATTATTTCACTTTAATTTTTTCTATATTCTTTTGGCTTCCACAAGGAAACTCTAAGGTAGTAGCTAGGCTACTGGGTATAAGCTACTATTAGGTTTCTAAACCAGTGCAGATGGATCTCTGTGAAACTTCGTTGCAATTAAAGTCAAGTCTATTGATAACTGTATTTAGATCCTTACCAGAAAGGAAAACACACAACTGAGTGCTGCTGAAACTGTAAATGCCAGGTTAGTGATAAATTTTCCCTCTGAATTGTTGCTGATAATTATTAAAGTAACAAAAATGAAACATAAGCCACATTCCCTGAACATTTTCATTTTCTATGTAGTACCAGACCGCAAGTATTCTCAGACAGATCAGCTGAATTTTACTATATTGTGTCACTAAAATAGCATGGAATTTTTCTTAGACATACAAATATCTGTCTCTATGTGCTGGCATCTACCACAATCAAACCCGTATTGCTCGTCTTCAAAAGAACCCTGGAAATAATCTCTGAGTTATATGAAAAAACCCATTTGTTTCACCTTCCTTTAAAACTTTGTAGTAGTTCATCACTTTTCTGGTGATCTTTATTCATTAGTTAAAGAAATTGAAGGTGCTGTTAGCTGACATCACACCATGAGTTCAATAACTGAAAGAGAAAATATTTGCTCTGCAAGTAAAACATTGGAAAGAACTCACTAAGTTCGATATTATTAACATGAAAGACAAGACACTTAAAGGTTGCTTTTCTTTCCTATTTCAGCTACCCTGTGCTTAGCCTTCTCTCTGTTGCACTCTACACAGTGTTTTATAAACTATCTTCTAATTTATAGAAAGTTTATTGGAGAAAGGTGTTTTTCATTTCTGAACATCTCATCATACAGTGTGAATAAGGAGAAATAATCTGGTTTTTATCATGTTCAGTATTAACAGAGAAGACTTAATTATAGTGTAGGTTATAGCTGAGGTAAATCTTAAGCTGAATCCTTAATATCTGAACATTTCCAAATGCAATTAAAACATCTCAGATTGTTCTAACACTATTGTTTTTAGTGTGAGATACAATTTGAAGTTTTAGATACCTAACCTAGCCCACTGAGACTGATTTGTTGTAAGGCCCTGGCCTATAATCCAAGCTCTTAGTTGAAATGAAGGTTATTTTTAATAACATTAGATATTGCAATTACATAAAAACCCATTGAAGATAAAATTTTGCTCCTTCTCTTCCAATGCAAGCATACAATGCTTTTCACATGTTAAAGCTCATGAATAACCAGCATTAACAACATCATTGTCTTCTTCCTGAAGATAGCTGTTACTCTGTGCATCCACGTATATTTGTGGCAGAGATTTTCTTTCCTTATTCCAAAACACATAGTGATTAGAAGGTATTTTTAATTAAAATAATGGCTGTTGTGGTTATGTTATTGAGCAATATTTTGGGATAAATACATTCAGTGTTAGAAGTGTAATTCTACTTTTCATCTTCATGCTAAGTAATATTTATATGGTTCATCCTTAAATTGTGTAAAGTTGGATTTGATCCCAACTGCTAGAAGGTGTTGTTTTTAAAACAAGGCTAAGCAAGCACAAAAGTTTATATGAAGATAGAGATTTGATTACCATTTAGACAAAACAAGTTCAGCCAGGTTGGTTTGTGCAGTTATTCCAGTCTGACTCCAGTGACTTTCCACTGTGTTGACCTTTTAAATAGGGACTGTATTTTGTTACAACCTGTAGTGCTTTTGAAAGGAAGAAATACTTAGGGTGACAGGATACAGTGCAGGTCACAATGGTCAATAACATGCGTTCAGCAATTTCTTATAGACATCTGCATTAGAGCCAATTCATTAATGGTCACAACAAGGTTTATAAGAGCTAGAGAAAGGCACTAACAATCACACCCCTGTAACGTTGTCTCTTGAGCAACACCAGTCTCTAGAAATATTCAGATTATTCAATTTAGTATCTTCCTTTTTGAAAGACAGCATGCTAAAGCAGTGATACAGGAATTCATATAAATCTCCACTCGATCAAAGATTATGCAATGAGTCATATTTATAGCATAATTTTGGCATTTTCATAATAGTCTGAGATCTCTGTTTCAACAGAAAAAGCAGGCTTCATGCAGAATACCGCAGATTCCACTATTAATAGATCAACATATAGAAAAATTATGTGAACACAGACAACAGGGTAAACAAAACATAGATAGTGGATACTGAAAAAAACCACAACGTATTCAGTGGATACTGAAAAAAACTCAACAATGTTCCTTTCAAAAATAATGAAGACAGTCCCAAAATATACACGTGAAAAAAGCTCAAACCATTTAAAACTGAGACCCTTAAGTTGCCTGTCAATGGTGCAGAAAGCCACCTGTGCCAACTTCTCATCTGTTTGGGATTAATCACTACACGTGTCAGAGTCAAATCCTACCAGATATTGCAATGAAGCATCAGACAGAGCACACTATCTTAGTGTGATTCAAAAGGACTTCTTTGCCCAGAAAGAGCCAGTCTAATGTAAAATAATAACTGGGGGGTTTTTTCAGAGTCCAAGTGAAAACTACAGAGAATTATGCCATTGTACTCTTTGATAAGTTCAAACTGGCAGAATAAAAGACAAATTTCAATAATGATTACTGCAAGGGTCTCACCCAGAGGTAAAAAATATAGAAGAGATGAATCTATTATTTTCTTTTCATCTGTCAACTACTGCCTTTTGTTCCCACCTGGCCTTTCAAAAGTCTGTGGCAAACAATGCTTTCCTAACTCATTGCTTTGACCTTGCCATTGATTTGTTGGCCTGTTGAATTCTGTTCAGTTAGATGTATTGCATGAGGCCCAGAAGCCCTAAGAATACATCAGAACTGCGCTGTTAGTGCTAAAAAAATATAAACCAGGGACTTGAGTGGGTTTTATCTTTTTAATTTAGGCGTTTAAAATCTAAATGTGTTATGTCTGCCTTGGTCATCTGTCATGATCAAAGGAGAGAAACTATGCTGAAACAAGATCTCATATTTTAGATGTTACTTCAAAATAATCCGACTAAATTGGCTAACTTCTCACCATTTACTGGAAACCAGAATACACCCCTTTATTGCAGGTGTTTATACTTAGTTTTCTTTATACTCTCTTCTCTCAAAGCGCTCATAACATATGCACCACTCCCAAAAAACTAAACAGGGGGCCACTAAGGGAAAAAATGGAGGAACGTAAGATGACATTCTAGAATGAAAATCTCTTCAGTTGTACATTGCCCACTTTTGAAAACTTTTATTTCTTTTATTCTGCTACTAGTATTTCCTGCAGAGATGGCAGGTTGTTCAATCAGTTATGTAATAACATTTCTTTCCACTGACTAACTAGGTAGGTGGAGTGATGGTTTGATAGATTTTTTTTTCTGGAATTTGGGATCATAACAGATTACTGCCCATATGTCTTTGTGAATAGTCGTTATTGCATAATTTACTAAATAAGTCTACAGTAGATGCTATCTATGCAATTTTGGTACTTGTTTCTTTCTGTTTCTACAGGCTTGTGACTTTCAAAGTTTTTTATATGTTCTTCCACTTTTCAAGTAAGCAAAGTTTCCATATTTTGATCCTTAATAATTGACATTTACAGCATACTATTTCCATCACTGGCCTAAAACTTCCCGAGTCTCTGACTGAAAAGGACTGTTTCTTGTCTCAATGCCAGTTTTAGTAGAATGTTGATACTGCTCTTCCCCCTATATGTTGATTTTAATGTGTTAGCACTACTAATATCAAAGGTTTTTTCCTCTTGTTAGAGTCTTATCTGCTCATGCCTGCCTCTCCATAATCCTTTACTTCTCTCCTTTCACTATCTATGCTTCTTTTGTTTTGCTGCTTCCTAGAAAATCCAGTTGTATTTCTCCTGTCAGCTTTCTTCGTCTCTGTGTAAATTTCTTTTAACTCTACCAACAGAGACACAAGCTCTAGGATTGACTTAAAAGTAGGTTCAGGAATGTTGCATGATCCAGTAGACCGTGTGAAATAGGCTTTCTGATTTTAATTTATCTCTTTAAACCTTTTTTTTTTTCCTTCTTTATGATTCTCATGACTTGACCATGTTATTTCTGCATAAAATCGCAGAATTAAGTGATTAGGTGTAGGTCAGATGGGGCCTGTTGACTTGTTCTATACATTTGTGACGCTTCTTTTCTGTATCGACCTTTACTTGCATATTTAGAGCCATGTCTTGCATCCTATTGGTTTTGATTGCTCCTGGTTGATGGTGGTACAAAAAGACTTCAGCTCTCACTGCCATGATTTGCCGTGGGTGCATAGATCTTTGCGTATCTAGAGAGGAAATAAAGCTTCATATCCTCACAAATCCTTTTACTGAAATCCTGCTTCTTCCTATCTTCTTCTGAGTTTTTTATAAGCTACAATGTCTCCATGAAATAAGAGGAAATTATGAATTGTTCCTTGAGAGCAAATAATGAATATCAATAAAATACCCATGGTGAGCTCTAGATCATTTTTCCTGTGGTTCTGCAATAAAAAGTCATTCCAGCCTAGAACAGTACAGCACAACACTGCACCAGCAGCTAAAATCTGTCTACTGCCCTTTTGACTTGGTACAGGCAAGAAACAAATTTAGATCAATACCCACCATTTGGCATCAATATCCCAATTTCTATCAAGACATCAACAGTAAGGATCTTACTGTGCAGAGCATTCAAAATATTCTCTCCAAAAGCACTATTGACAAAAGTGTGGGACATAATAAGAAATCAAATGAAGCTGAATAAATACTTACATTGAATGTTTGATATCAAGAATGCATTAGCTGAAAACAATAAGCAAAAGAAACAAAAATATGTTTGGGCAACCACCTCAGCAAGCATTATGGTTGCATCATTAATTTGTGTGCCTTGGGTGCTGCAGTGCTAAATGTGGAGAAAGGCACTAGGCCTCACAACTCTGGAAATGGGAGAGGGTCGGATACCCAGCTTGTGTCATTGTCAGATTGTCTAATTTTTGCATGGATATTTTGTCTGTTTTGAGGAACAACAAACTCAGCATTCCTGTTGTGACTGGTATTTTATAAATTTTGTGTGTTCGAGTGCTAGCTGTTTAAAAAAAAGAAAAGCTCAAGGACTTCTGGGCACCAAGAGGAAGAGATTAGAACCAAGTAGCATCATAGAATGAAAACTGAGTTTCACAGTTATCCAATAGCATATGCTGAGGATGCTGGTTGAGTAGGCAGATTAACTGAATTTTAAAATAATTTCCTGAGGTACATGTGCTGTGATAAATACTTTTTGTTACTGTAGAAATGCAAATTGAAATGATGAAATAAATCCTACAAAGGCTTGAGCAGTGGCAAATTGCAGTCATTAGCTCAACGTCATTCCTTTGTGCTTCCTTGTTCTAAGCTTTCTTATGATCATCATTATTTAAAATTCATGTTGTGCGTTGCTAAGGGGCATCACTTTGCAACACTTTTAACTATAAATATCTGCTGTTATATGTTTTAAGATACCTTTTAACCTTAATTTTTCCTATATTATAGGGTAAAACTACAGGTGTGTAAGACATAGGAACAGGAAAAAAGCTGTTGTAACAGGGAGGGGAGTACCACCTTATGACCATTCTGAGGTTATCATGTATTTATTTTAATGAGCACTTCTAATTAGGAGTTCTTTACCTGAATTTCTTCTATATGTGGGAGGGTTCTCAGTTTAAAAATCAAAGCAGAGGCTTCAACAGTGTACGGTTGGTAAAGAGCTGAAGTCTGCATATTACAGGCCTGACTCATTTGTGCTTTTCCAACCCATGCTCCAGGGTCCCAAGAAGAGAACTAACCACAATTGACCTTGTGAGAGTAAAAGCTTTTAAATTGCAATGCTTTGGCAGGCAGGTGTGAATCTATGGGGTAGCTATACAAACAATTACTCAACTTCCCAGTTTGGAGGTTGTATTATGATCACTTAGTAAGATTGCTTGGGCCCTGGTGTCTCCTTTTAAGCCAGAATCTTTGGGCAAAAACAGATTTATATTTTTTTCATGCAGTGTCTCTGCATTTGTATGTTCCATTAGTCTGTCCAAAGTATGGACACGCACTCTGGTTCCCTAATAATTTTCTTTCTCAGAAAAATGAAGTATGGTGAGCAACAGAGTCCCTTCCCTGTGCTCGGCCAGCACAGTGGGTTTTGAAATACTTATTTAAAAGTAATGTTTGTAGAAAAATGCCTTTAAGTAGATAGAGGAAGACATTAGAGACCAGAACAAGATGAACTGCTAAATTAAATAAAGCTTTTGGGTTTAGAGAATGTAAATCAATGGCTTGTTCCAAGAACAGTCCCCAGCAATTTTGTGTTTGTCTGCATCTCTTATTTACCACCTGTGGCTTCTAAGCCATTTCTAGATTTTTTACTAATTATGTAATTCTTCTCATCTTAAACATATTTTTTGATTTCCAAAGTTTATTGTATTTTCAACTCCTTGTATTGTAATCATATACACTGATGATGGGATTTATCTCATTTGTCTTAGGCATTTACAGTTTAATTGCTCAAGTCTAAACTGATGAGTTTAGAGTTCACAGAGAATAATGGAAACCAGAATTAGTAAGTTAGGCCAGTGCTGTATGTAGACCTAATGACATCTGTGTCTGTTCCTGAGGACTCTGTTAGTGACTGTATTTATTCAGTCATTCACTCTCAGGAGGTTCTCTTTCACACTGCTCATGGGTAGAGTCACTTGAAGCAGCTGGTTTCCATCCACAATGCACTTTGTAAGAGGTGACCCCTATCCCTGTCTATTACCCCCATGAAACTAGAGCGTTACAGTTGTATTTTTGTTTCATCTATTTCAAAGAGTTTGAAATTATGCGAAACTTGTGTTGCAGGTTACTATGATGATGTGTTTATAACACAAAACTGAGGGTAACTATTTCATACCCTGAGGCCTGACTGGAGGATGTAAAGCAGTGTTTGAGAAAGAGTTTTGGAGCTGTATATGGCAGAGAAAGGCAGGGCTGGCCCAGTTTTGCCTATTCTGTCTTTTGGGAATGACTACTGGCATAAACCATCAACAAAACCAAGCCTGTTTAGTTTTGGGGAGAGCAAAGAAAGCAAATCAAACAGCCTAGGAGTGAAATAATAAATAGACTAGGGAACTGAGACTCAGGAATGAACTAAGAAGCTAAGTTAATTGATTGTGTACATGTATTTTAAGAAAATAATTTTTAAATGTCTAAGGTAGAATTAGGAGAATCCCATTCTTGATTTCTTATCTACTTTCACAGGAAGAAGAAACAAACATTCTTTTGTCTAGAAAAATCTTTACCAGTTGGAGCACCCTAAATGTTGTACTTTTATGTTGTTAATTTTGGGGATTGATTCTACCTTAAGCAATGTGATGCACATTTGTACCTTGTGAAAAAATGTTGGAGGAATGCAAATATTCTTATAGGACAAATAAGTTGAGGTAGCATTTCAGGATTGTGAGGACCAAACTGGTCATCCGTGCCCAAAAAATTTACTGCCTAAAATTATCCCTTTTCATTCTATTATCTTTTAAGCCCAATAAGAAACCTTAGACTTTCTAGGTAACATTGAAATACTTATAACTTGAACTATTTAACACTTTAAATCATGATATTGTGTTTAAATCATTTGGATGTTTTAAAAATTTTACCCATGATTTTTTGACCCAAAGATCAGACACAATGCCCCTAAACATTAAAAAATGATAAGAACTGATTTTCTAAGAGCCATAGCAGCATTGTTAAGTTTTTTTTGTTGTTGTTGTTGTTGTTGTTTTTTTTTTTTACATTTGCATCTAGTCTTTCCTGCATGTGCAGGCACATACAAAGATATATCACTGTACACAAAGATAAAATTCAGACAATATCTTAACATCCTGAGCTGCTATTCTGTTTCACCACTATCTGAATAGTCATTATTTATTTTCTGGTGCCCTACTTTGACAAATTTCTGCTTGATGGGTGCCTTTAGGGTATAGATTTATAGTTTTCACTCACTTGATAAAAGTAATTTTCTTGTATTGAATGAGATTGTGATTGCTTTATTTTTCTAAATATTTCCTCTCGTAAGAGGTAACTAACATGGCTTGGCCTATAAATGTTAACTATATATTCATTGCTATTTCTATATACAAGTTTTTCTTAGATTGCAAGCTCCTTGAGATAAAATTCTACAATCTTACTCAGAAGCTAGCCATAGAAAAGATCCTAGTTAGTACACTTAGCCACAAATGTACCAATTGTAATAGTAGATGCTGAAAAATAGATGGTGTAATTGTTGTTTTGAAGCAAAAAAGCCCCTGCATTAAGAACTGAGATTGACCCAATCTGACCTCATCACAGCTGACCCTGTTTTCAGTACGAGATTGGACTAAATGATCTCCTGAATTCCCCTGAAACATGAATTGTCCTATGATATGAATGTCAGCTGCTACATTTCATTGTTACTTTGTCTCTCCTGGAAAAAAAATCACAAGAATATAATTTGTGTTGTAAATTTTTTTTGCATAGATCCTTGTTTTTATATATATATATATAAAATATTAGAGCTATATATACATAAATAAAATAATTTTCATGTATGTATGTGTGTATGTGTGTGTGTGTGTGTGTGTGTGTGTGTGTAAACACAGATATACAAATACTGGACCTCTTGCTATTCTTATAGGTTTCCAAAATGAAATCATACCCCTTTCAAATTTATTTGGTGCTTCCAGTCTCAGGGAAGTAAATTTACTTTGTTTTAGTAACAGAAACCAAAAATGAAACTCACTGAAAATGTTACTTTAAGAAGCCAGTCAATGCATTCATGGGAAAATATTATCCATCCCTCAGCAGTATATTTTTAACCTGCTATTGTTGCTGCTTTTTAGAGAGGTTCGATTCTTCTAAGTCATATATTTTTCAGTGGTAACAAGGGCTGCAAGGTGTACTTTCAGTTTAGAGTAATATTCTTACTCTGGCATCAGTGAAAACATTCAAACTCCCTCTTCTTTTCCATTCCTTTCTTTCCTATGTCAAAACTACATCACATTTTGTGTACATTTTCTTGTAGGATTGAAGAGAACAATTTTATGTTTGAAATATAAAATCAATCTTGATGTTAAAATTGAGCTATATGGGCTTTTTTAATATTTGAGAGCAATCATATTCTCTGAGGAATCTGTATACAAACTCAAATCCGAAAGAAAATGGTGGTGTTTTTACAGTATGTGAACACAACCATCTGATTTATAGTTCAATCTGTTAATGCACTCTGTTATTAGGCCACCTGGCAGTTTTATGCATTGTGAATTTAAAGAGGAGCTCAATGTAACATAAGCTTTACAAGCTGGGGAAATATTATTGAAATGAAACATGAATGAGAACCATTTAAACAATAAAATAATGCGTGTAGACTATATATTTTTTCATTTTAGTAAATGCACAGCCTAGATTTTATTTGCTGAAGTGAGATGAGGTTCTGAGAGACTCCAATGATGAAAGTTTGAACAAGTTTCTTCTTATAATAGTGACAGTCCTGTAGTTTTTGATGCTCACACTGACATCAGTAAAATCACACATCTGTCTATTGCACCAGGAAAATGCAATTTGGAGAACTATTTTCACAGTTTTCTTAAGGTAACTTATTATATGGGTTGCAGTTCTTTCCTGAAGAGAAAAGAAAGACACAAAGACTGGTACTTTTACAGTCCATACTGTAAATGGTCCAGAGCAAAGGCCTTAAAGAAAACAAGGACCAACTTAATAAGATGGATTTAGTTTTACCTATATATATATATATTTAACTAATTTATAAGTCATTTACATATACGTACAAATATTAATTCTATCTCTCTGTTTTTAAGGTTTTTAAAATTCCTGTTTTCAAGTTCCTGCCCAATTCCAGAAACTTCCTCCCTTTTTCTCTTTAAAATGAAATCTAAGCACAATCATATGACCTCAGGGCCAGCATTTTAAGTGCAAGAGTTGGCAGAACTGCAAATACAAGCATTCTATTATTCTATGTTATAACCCCTCCTCACCTGGCACAGAACCCTGGAGGCACCTAAATTTTCCTAGGTGCTTATGGGCACGTCTACATTCTGAGCTGTGTTTCAATTAAATGTTTGCTAATTTGCCCAGTACCCACAGGAGACCATTTTCATTGGAGTTAAGAATCAAAATGAAACCTTATCTGTCATTTGTTGCTTTCTTTACAATGTTAAAATAAAGAGATATTTTGCATGCAGTGGAAACACACAGTGAATAAAATGGGCAGAGTGCCTTTTTATCTTGCCTGGGTAGTTACTTAAGACACTTCAGAACTCCTGCTGTTTTATTTGCCCTGAACTCTGGGGACAGGGTTAGAATGATTTGGGAATTTGTCTTCACAGGATTTTACTGGTTGTGAGCTGGGAAGGCTGGTTTAAACTCTAAGAAAAGTGCAGTGAAAGAGAAATTCAAGGGAATAATTGCAAACTTGAGTCACAGTCCTTTCCCCATGGCAGTGCAGATAAACACCTTCCCTTTATTCAATACAAGAAATGAAGTGAAGCACTTTATATAGGAAATCTTGCGAGTGTGTTTATTAATATAAATTTATTAGCACCTCCATGCTTCAAAAGGCACAGAATAAGGAGGTGTGATTCAACAAGGAAATAGTGCACTGTTAAGAGACCTGTGTGTATCTCCCTACAGCCTTGGCCATGGTATTTAAAGCATATACAAGGCTTTGTAACTAACCCTGAAATACAGAACCTCTTGCCTAGATAGGAGTTTATTCACATCTGGAAGATCCAATTTCCTTATTTGAAATCAGAGAGGAAGGCTTGAATCCAAGTTCCTCACATTTTTGATGAATGCTCTAATCACAGAACTGCAGAATAGTTGAAGTTGGAAGGTTGCTCTGAAGGTCATTTTGCCCAAATCCTCTGCTCAAGCAGGGGCACCTAGAGCCAGTTGCCCAGAACTATGTCCGGAGAGCTTTTGATTATCTCTAAAAAAAGAGACTCCACAACCTCTCTGGGCAGCCTGTGCCAAGGCTCAGTCACCATGAAGGTAAAAAAACATTTCCTAGTGTTCAAATAGAACCTCCTGTGTTTCAGTTTGTGCTCATTGTCTCTTGTCAAGAGGTACCACTGTACACCACTGCAAGAGGCTGGGTCCTTCCTCTTTATACCTCTTTCAGATATTTATACACATTGGTAGGACCCCCTCCCCGAGCTCTCTCTGCTTCAGGCTAAACAGGCTCAGCTTTCTAAGCCTTTCCTCACAGAGGAGATGCTCCATCTAAGTGCACCTTCACTACACTGTCTCCATGTTTCTCTTGTACTGAGGAGCTCAGAAATTGCCACAGCATTCCAGGTATGGCCTCACCAGTGCTGAGTAGAGGGAAAGGATCATCTCACTCTACTTGCTGGCAATTCTTAACCTAATACAGCTCAAGGTGTCCTTCACCTTCTTTGCATCAAGGGCATACTCCTGGTTCATGTGAACTTGGTGCCCAGTATGACCCCCTGGTCCTTTTCTGCTGAGCTGCTTTCCAGCTGGATGGCTCCCAGCACACACTGATGCATGGGGTTATTTCTCCCCAGATGCAGGGCTTTGCACTTCTCCTTGCTAAACTTTGGTAAGGCTCCTGTCCTGCCCATTCCACCACTCTGCTGAGGTCCCTCTGGATGGCAGGCTGGCCCTCTTGTGTAACAGCTGCTTCTCTCAGTTCTGTGTCAGCAAGAAACTTGCTGAAGGTACTCTCTCGTGCATCATCCAGACTATTAATGGTGATGATGTTGAACAAGACTGGACCTGATATTGATTCCTGGCATACACTACTAGTTACTGGCATCCAGCTAAACTTATGCCTCTGATCACCATGCTCTGGGCTTGGTTCACTCAGTTTTCAGTCCATCTCACTGCTGATGCAGCCCTTACATCAACAGCTTATCTGTGAGGCTTTAGTGGGAGACTGTCAAAGGCCTTACTGAAGTCCAGGTATCAATCACAAGGTATTAGGCAAAGATGCTACAATTAACTGTCTAAATTTGTCATAGGATGGGGAGAAGCAGACAGGTCTTCAATGTTTCTACAAAAAAGAATAATTTTTTGCACTACCTGTAGCACCTTTGCTGATTATAGATGGAATATGGGATTGCTTAGTATGATGCAGAGAGCAAACAATGGGCATAAGTTTCACTTTTATGAGTCCTTAGGTGAGATGGAAACCTTACTTACACCATGGCCAGGGAACTAAGGTGAGAGGCTGTGTTACTCCTCTCACGTTTCATTATATCTAGTGCTAGGAAGCATATTTGCTAACTGGGCCCAGAAATGATTCTAAAGTTATTGTAGATCATGACTGGATGATATCCAGGTGGTGTACATTTTAATTTATTTGTCTAAATGTAGGTGTCATTATTTAAGGGATCTGTCTGATTTTTTCTTGTGGGCAAAGGAGAGCTACTCAAATAGATCTCAAAATAGCTCAATTCTATACCAAACCAGAGATAACTTGTATAATTTGATATTACTTGACCTCTCCATCCAATGTCTGACATTCCAGGAAAGCGTGTTTGCCACAGGTCCTTTGCCTTGTATAACAGCACATGAGACTGTCTCAAATAGTCTGAGACATCTTAAATAGTACTAGACACTAATGTTTTGTCAACATTTGCTTCTGGCCACTTTTAAAATTCTATCAATTGCTTTGGCAGACATTTAGCTCACACATAGTCATATAATTTTGCACACCAAAATATAGGTGTTGGAGGGGGGGTAAATCTTTCAGTAAAAGAGTTTTACATAATGAAATGTTTGTAAAACCTATATTTTGAGGAGAAATACACCATATATGTACTTTCAGAAGTTTCTCAACACTGCTCATAAACTGTCTAGTGCTCTTTGAAGAGCACTATAAGGTTGCAAATAGCCAGTGTTTAAAAAATCAGGTTTTTAATCAGTAAGTTTTAAAAGTACTTAAATGCCAGCTTAATCAAAGTGTCAGGACATGGAGTAAAGATAAAGTTGTTTCTATTCAGCTTCATTTTTGTTAATCATGATGATCACAACAAGAAATCTATACTTTTATTTCTTTAAAATGAACAACATTAAAAAAATCTTATAACAATATTGGGAAATGTCATTATTTTGAGGCTTTTAAATAAGTCTCCAGAATTAATCTAAGGTGTAGAAACTTTAATCCCAGGAATGACCTCACAAGATCAAGTTTGAAGTACATATGAAAACATGAGAAAGCAGACAATGAACTGCCAGTGTAATATTGAAAGAAGGAACGCAAAGGTACAGCATCTCCTCTGTGAAAACAGAGCTATACCGTCTCTGCAGCTGTCAGCTAGTCAGCTTTCACAGGCAGAAAATTCACTCCACAAGGCTTTTTGAAATGCTGCTTTCCTTGTAACAAAGCTGAGCTTAGAAGTTTGAAATCAATGCCTTGTAAAAAGAAACCAAGTGGGTGGCATTTTCCAACCATGAGACGTGTCATTACCATTGACCTCACCACTCTTCTTAAATAGCCAGAGAAGGGCAACAAAATTGTCAATTAGATTTGCAGTGAGCAGGAGTCAGCTTTACTTAACTTGTGCTTGCCTGCATAATCATGCATATCTCTCCTCTATATCAGGAGTTGTTCAAGCCTATAATAACTAGGGTTCAACAAGTCTGAACCACCTTCCTTTGCTGATGATATGGAAGTCGTTGATTTGCTACAGATTATTGGGGATTTTTTGTAGCCTTGATGGATTGTCATATTTTAAATTCTACCTCTAAGAGTTTCTGCTGCAGCTACCAGATGGGAAATAGTGGAAGGAAGTGCAGTAATAGGCAAAATATGATTGTGTTTTTACTTTTTTAAACGCTGTAGCAGGTTTCTTTGTTACTCTTTACATCATAAAGCAAGCACACTAAATTTAGCATGATGTGCAGTGTCATCATAGGACAGGGTAAGGGACAGAGAGTGCTGAAGGTGAGAACTAAGCACCATTTTCAGAGTTATATGCAGACGGTGGGTGAAATATGGCAGCATTATGACTTCCTTAGCCACAAAATCCTACTGTCATAAAAGCAAAATATTTACTCAAATGTTTTTTAAAAGTTTAAGCAGGTTAGATTTAAAGCTGATGAGTATGCTTGTCAGCAGTAATAGCTGTGTGATGTTTCTTCAGCTGGCAGCATCCACTGTAGAAAGCGTGCTTTTTAAAAATTAGTAATTCTTCCTGCAAAGTTGGTATCTAATTGTTCCCCAGAAGATAAACTCTCTTTCAACAATATATTCTTCCAAGATTTCCTTTACGTAATACAGCCTGTCTTTTCACCTAATAATGGCACTGAACTTCTCTGTTTTATAAAAGCAGCCTAAAGCTGTGCTGCTCTAACAAATTCCCACTGACTCATATTTGAGCCTGTGGTTTCACATCCCAAGTTGCATTCTGGATACACCACGGCTAAAAAGCTTTTGTGTGCTGAAAACAGATGCACAGTAGTCCTGTTAAGCAGTACCAGTTACGCTTATCAGCCATTTGTAAAATGATAATAATCTCAGCTACCTTCTCCACATGCACATCCTCTGTAGGGGAAGGGCTTTTCATGCAGATCAAATATACTGTTCATTAGCAATTCTATGCAGCCACTAGATTAGGTGTCCACGAGGGACACATAATATTCCACTTTACTTCAGTGATGCGAAGATTCCATGGGTTAGAGATGTGACTAGTCTTGAGCAGGATTTGGACCCCTCTCCCATGTACTTGTTTTTCCCTTAACATCCATCCTGGAGGTTTTTTACCTTATCCATTTTTCAGGTGGTTGATAGTCCTGTTATACACTGGTTTTTGTCTCCATTGAACATCTCCACGCAAAACATGTTGCTTCCTGCTTTATTTCATGGCACACCTTAGACCTGATGTACCTTTCCAGGAACATCCACGAGGACACCTCAGAGATCTCCCTTCCTGCCCTCCACGATATGTACACAACAGATGCACCATATCTGCTGCTTTTTGTCAACTTACATTCCTCTGTTGTTTGCTTCCCCATCTTTTGACACTCAATGGTTCAGAAGAAATCGATCTACATTCAAAGCTGAATTCTGGAGCCTTCTTCCACTAAAAACCCCTTAATTTAGATGTTTCATATACAGAAAAAAAAAAAGATACAATCTTCTCCTTTCCTCTTACACTACTGTTTTCAGTTTACACATTTCTATATCTCCTTCTACTTTGCCATGCCTGACCGGGAATTTTTAATGCTGTAAGGCCTGATTTGCTACAGAGACTAAAATTTTTCAACTGTTATTACCTTCAATTCATCACATTTACCTAAAATACATATAGGAAAACATAAACCATAGCAAAATTAGTCTCAGTTATTTAAAAGTGTAGAGCTGTAAACTACTACATCACTGGAAGAAATCTCAATTAAGCAGAATTGCCATCCACATTAAGCAGTAGTCATTGCCATTAAGTATCATTGGACTTAAATTGTTCCCAGAGAGACGTCCTGATTAAGCGGACTTCCTAGTCTAAGTGTATCTCAATTAAATAGAATGTGCTGCATCAGCATTTCATTTTATGAATGCTCTGAGAAGACATTTGATTAGGATTTTGAAATGGTTTGTTTGATTGCTATCATTATTGAAAATTTAGATGGGAATGTGAAAAGAACTTAGGGGAATCAGTATTTATGGCAATCAGGCACCTAGCTCTTGGGCCTTTTAACAATGACCAGTTGAAGGTTTTTGGGTGGTTTGTACATAGTTTGGTTCTGCGTTGGCGTGGTTAGAATCTAGGGGTAAGCATGTGCCTGGTCTTGGAGGCTTAAAAACTTTTATTTCCCTTTCTAAATTTTTTTTGGCTCCAAGGAGCTCTTCTTCTGCACATGTAAGTTTAAGGTTTCAATGCTTATTTAGAACTTGTCATATCTCCTTAGGTCTTTATATCTGATCTCTCGTATTTAAACATCAGATGGAAACATTCTGTATTTTAAGTCTGATGTGAAGTCATAATCCAGGAAGTTTCATTTGTATCCAATCAACCTGTATTTCCAGAATAGGACTAGGTTTCTCTTCTGATTTTTTTTTACAGACATTTCTTTGAAATATTTAGGTTCTTATTGAAATAATTTTCACCTGCCTGAGACAAATAAATACGGATCCAGTTTAACAGAAAGAGCAAATGCGGGAAACAGAATCATTCTTTCAGGAAAGAAAAATGAGGATATGGATATTCCATTGGTGTAAATTATTCATTCTGTAACTTCTATTTCATGAGATTTTATTCTGAAATAGTTATTTTTTGACAATAGAAGTCAAAAGAAACCCATTTTTGAATAATATTTTAGTATGAGAAAGAAATGAGGAACAACTGAAAGTCATAAATGTCTCTAGATACATCATCTATCTGAAAAAGATCATGCAACTTAACAATGTTTGCTCATGAGTTTGTGTAACTCTAACAATCTTTTGAAAGCTACTGACAGTTTATTCCAATGAGATAATCAGAATGAAGGGATAAATACATTGCAGATGTTTTATTCTTCCCCTCTGTATCTGGGCACTGCTCTGATATTGCCATGGGCAATCGTGTCCCAGCTGCAAAAAGATGAGGTCTCTGTCACCTTAAAAAATGGAAGTCCACTTATCCACAATGCAAGAAGGTATTTATCTGCTTAATTCCCATTAACATTAATGGGAGTTACATGCCTAATGCTGCTCAACATTGGTGAGAAACACACCTTAAATTTTCAGCTGCTTGAAATAGCAACCTCTGCAACCACACATAAGAGATTATAAATAAAGAAACAATAGAAACAAAGCAGGCTCCTAAGAGGTACCAGCAGCATATAGATAGAAACAGACAATTTTCCCCTCAACAAGCTTTTCTGCTTAAATCATTTTAGTAAATAAATATTTAACAAGTGACAGAACTTAATTGATGTTTATATTTACACGGCAGTTAATTTATATTCTGCTAAAGCTGAATCCACAGTAATGCTTTATATCCCTCCGTAGTGGCAGACACCCAAACAGCACAGTTGTGTTTTTGAAGAAAAACATAACAACAACAAAAAAATGCACTACTCAAATACTATATAAGTCATTGCATTTTTTTTCTCCCTTCAGCTGTCAGATGCATTGCGTTATATTATCGGATTGATAGATCTAGTGTTATTTCAACAGTTACCATTTTACAACAACAAATAGAAAACATATAAGGAAGCTTTGGTAACAAATCTTTCTTAATATGTATGTGAAGTAGACAGTTAGTCCAAGGAAAAAATATAACTGATGACAGATTTTATTTCAATCTGCTGCTTATTAAGATGTCTACAAAGAAAAAAGCTGCATATGAATACATCTCTTTGTGCAAACAAAGGAAACTTTTAATTGCTTTAATCAGCATTTGCTTTGTCTTTGCAGTGACATAGAAAAACAAATCAGGTACAATCAGTAAATGTTTTCTGAAGGAAATTTGTAAGCAGAGACTTCAGATAATTTTTATTATTTGTGTTTAGAACCTGACTAAGTCTACGTCACAGGTGCAAAATCTTGAATTTGCTTTATAAAACAGATTTTTACAAGATTTTATTTTATATCATTTTAGCATGTAGAAAAGAAGCCAACATAAATCTGATCAAAACTCTCTCCCACAAAACCCTACAGCAAGAGCTGTAGAAGCTATATCAGATTTTAGAAATCAGAGCACAGCCCAAGGAAACAAGCTGCATGTTGACAAAGATGTGCAGCTCAAAAGATAATAATTTGACAAAATCCATGTCAGCCAACAGGGTTTAGAGAAAGCGATCCATTACTTTTTTCAGCTCATAAGCTCTTGATTTTATATCCTGATGGGCCTGTAGCTCAGTCCTTCTCAACAGAAAGAAAGGCTAAAAAATTCTCTTCCTTCTTATTAAAAAAAAAAAAAAAAAGGAATGAAAAGGAACCACAACACCCAAATCTCTCCTGAGCAGAAAATGGGAGTTAGTGCTTGCATGCAGAAAATACTCAGCACTTTCTAGACCAGGTCTCACAAGGGAATTAGTTTTTCAAATTTCTAAACTGATAAGATAAAGTCATGGTCTTGCTGAAGGGATGGGCTATTCACCTCTCCAGAGGAATCTCAGAATCACAGAAGGGGTGAGGCTGGAAGGGACCACAGTGGGTTGTCTGGTTCAACCTCCCTGCTGAAGCAAGGCCATTCTACAGCATGTGGCATAGGATTGTGTCCAGATGAGTCTTGAATACCTTCAGTGAGGGAGACTCCAAGAACTTCCTGGGCAATCTGACCCAGGACTCAGTCAATTGCTCAGTAAAGAAGTTCCTCCTGATATTCAGGTGAACCTTTTCATGCATCACGGTCTGCTGCTGTCCTCTTGTCCTGTTGCTCACCACCACGTAGAAGAGCCTGGCTCCATTCTCTGGACATCCTCCCTTCAGATACATGTATACATTGATGAGATCCCCTCTCTCTTGTCTCTTCCCAAGGCTGATCTGGCCCAGCTTGCTCAGCCTTTCCTCATAGAGAGATGTTCCGGTTCTTTAATCACCCCTGTTGCCCTCTGTGGGACCTGCTCCAGGAGCTCCATGTCTGTCTTGTCCTGAGGAGCTCAGAGCTGGACACAGAACTCCGAATGTGCCTCACCAGGGCTGAGTAGAGGATGGAATCACCTCCCTTGACCTGCTGGCAATGCTCTTCCTAATGCACACCAGGACACCTTTGGCCTCTTTGGGCCCCAGGAAATCTGCTGACTCCTGGGCAGCTTTTTGTCCACCGGGACTGCCAGATCCTTCTCTGCAGAGCTGCTTTCCAGCAGGTCAGCCCCCAGCCTATCTGGTGCATGGGGTTATTCTTCTCCAGGGGCTCACAGGTTGCTTTTGCAGAGATACATGTTTTAAATGAATACTGATTTTAAGTGCCTCTGGGCACTGAATTCCTTCAACAGACCTCAGTATGTGATCTTTGCATTATCGTTGTTTACTGCTTGTCAGATGAGTAGCAGGCTAAGTGAACATTTAGTTTCTGTGTAACTGGTATGACTGTTTTTCTTTATTGTAAATACATACACCAAAATGCTTTTTTTTTGGAATGTCTTCAATATCTCATAGGAGAAGAGGCCTCACCAGCTGTTCTTCAAGCATATCACAGAGCTCTGTGTCATGGCATCCCTTGGACTGCCAAGTAAAAAATGGGATTAAGAAGATTAATTTAGCTCTTCCAGATCTTTCTTTCTCTAGTTGCAAAAATTTCCTCAAAGTTAGCTGAAAAAATTAACTAATCCTGTTTTCAAGCCACAGCAAGGACCTGCTCATCCATGAGGATGGATCTTGCTATGTGACATCCCTCAATACACAGCCAAAGTACCCTGCCTGAGTTTGCTGTTTCTGTGGTCCAACCTCAGCATTAAGCTGAAGTCTGTGATCTTCTGAGGCTTGTTGCATGTTCAACAAACATGAAGAGAAATATGTTGCTTCAGAAGAGACCTTGAAAAAAGAGATTAATGTAGGTGCTCTGAATTACCCTCTCGAGGGGACTGTGGATCCCATCTCTCTCTTCCTGACCTAAACAGAATTTAGGAGGCTCAACCTGGGCCTGTCTCTTGCATTTAAAATTGGGAAAAGTGTATTGGGGCCTCAGTAAACAACTGGTCCCCCCAAAAAGCTATTATAATACAGGTTATCAGTAGATAAAGCTAATGAACAAAAATAATTTTGGTGGAAGGCCTATGTCAAAGTCATACTTGCTTCAACAGGGCCAGTATTTCATCCTAGGCAATTTTAAACTAGCCACAAAATGGACAGTACTGTGCTACTGACATTGGAGCTATGATTTTATCCCTAATTCAGACAGTAAACATTTCGCTTGCTAGCTATGAGATGGACAGACTCATACAGAATAACCCTTCAAGGATAAACACCCTTTTTAAATCACTGAAGAATTTGTGTGGGACCTTAATCACTAGCACAGACTGGCAGGTCATTTTTCTGACACTTGCACACAATTTTGAAAATCAGCCAGAACTGACAGGTGCAAAGTTTCCGCACTCCTGTTATACACAATAATTCAGTTGTAAATGGTTATATATGTCCTAGATATAAATATAGATATAGATTGATATAGATATATCCAGACATGTTTTGGCAGTAACTGGTGCCCAATAATGGAGGAATATAGCACACAACTGGGCTCAAATAAAGCAGTAGAGAAAAATATAAGGTATTTAGATTTTTTAAAAGTTTAGTGTGTTTACTCTTTGCATTTTATATAATACTACATTGTTTACCACCATAAGAAGATCTAGAAATGAAGAAAGAATTTTTAAAAGAGTAATGAAGGTTCCACTGTTTGTGTGAAAAAGCCATTCTTCAGAAAGCTTAATCTTGAAAGTCTTTGCCAGCAAGATACATTTATGAAATTTAGTCAGGACGCATATAATTATATGTTGGATCACAGTCAAAATCAGCAATGCGTAATACAGAGGTCCTCCAGGAAAGGGCAGTTCAAAGCAAAGGTCTTCCAGGGAAATTTTCTTGTCCTCCAACCTTCACCTCCTCCTTAAACTTACTCCTGTTCCCTGCAGAGTTCTTGAGAGACCATGAGTGGCGTTTTTCCCCTCACCCTCTATTTAATAAAGCACTGAAATTGTGTATTATTATTTTATTGACTTTTTAACTTTTACATATCATAATTGCATGATCAAGATTTTGCATGATTAATGAGAGAAATCAAAAAGATTGGTGAATGTTTGATTTTTTTTTTTTAGTACAAGCTACTGACCAAATTCCCTACACAGATCTGAACATACTTGTTAAGTAATAGAATTAAAAATCAGCAAAACAATTCAACTGAAAAAATACCCTACTTATGCCATTATTTCTCACAAACACTGAATTGTTGTCCACATCCAAAACAAAGTCCGGCAAAAATCCTTGTAGCGTTCCTTGTAATCCTTCCGACATCAGGGATGTTGGAAGATGCTGCTTTACTCAATGTAGAGCTCTTGGACACAAGTTCCCTTGCTGAAAATACCACGGTATTGAAATCAGACCCTCACTGCCTTTGGGCAGTTCTCTTGGTACAACAACTAACACATTTTTGCTCTAATACTCTCTCTCAGTTTCCCAGTCATTAAAATGGGTGAAAAAAAATGCTTTGTGTTGATATTCAGAGTACTTTTAAAAGGAAAGTCAAGTCAATTCATTTAAAATATTACGTAGTGGTTGCTGGTTCATACAGGGTGGGTTGTATCAGACTTTGGTGCCAGAATTTCAGGTCTCTGTTTCTAGATATGACACTGAAAAGCATGTTGATGTTTTAATAGAACATGATTTTTGTTACACCAGTGCCCTGTAGGATGTGCAATATGAATATTAAATCATGAAAATTAATACACTTTTTAATAACTTGGCAAAACAGAGAAAATAATAGAAAAATCTTTCACGTTTGTCATAAGCATGCCATTAATTCTACTTCATTTAACAGAAATACATATTAGTTTCAACTGTGTTAAATACATTTATCTAACCAGAGGGTTTTAATATTTTCTGTTCTAATCTAATAACTAATGTAATCATTATCCCAGCAACCATTGCATAACCTCTGACAGAGTAAATCTTATTAAAGGTGGACAGGTTATACTAAGTCTCGTCTGTCACTTCCCTGAATATTTGATTCTTTTTTCAAACAGAGTATTAATGACACTTGTATATTTGTATATTAAGCCCAGAAATGCAGTTGTTCAACTGATGTTAAAAGTCTAAAATTCCAAAAAAGAAGATGAAATATTTTCTTTAGATAAGGTTTTTTGTCAATAAACATTGGTAACAAAGGGGAAACCAGTTCTTTCTCTAATTCCATATTTTAAGGTAAAACTGAAGGATTAAAATAAGAACAATAAACATGTTATCATCCTATTATTATGAAGTGCATCTAAGTTATGCTGAGCTATAAGAAATAAATGACAGGAAAAATAATCTACTTAGCTGGAATAAGTGTCATGCAATACTTTGCATAAAAATAAAAAAGATTCCAGATAGAATTCCCCAAATTAGTACTATTATGCTAAATATTTAACAAATATCACTTGAAAAATGTGAGCTATTCACTAAATAAGCCAAAATATACAAATAAAAACAAAGGAGGATAACATTTCAGACAATTCCTAATTTTATTTATTTAATCGTGTCTCAGGCGCCTATAATATTCAAATGTTACACAGTTACCACAGGAAAAAGCACTGAAACAAAATTTTAAAAACTGATATCTAGCCAAGACAGCATCAATCAAAGCTCCTATCAAAAGAAATCAATTGCTCAGAGGTACAAAGAATAGGAAAAAAGAGAATAGCAGGAATGAATTACACAGTGGGGAGGACAAAGAGTGGTCAAGAATAAGTCATCTCAAATCACAATGACTTTTACAGTATTGTAAGTGTTCACAGTACTTGAGATACCAAAACCTCTGTAACTCTGTAGCATCAGATTTCAAGCATAAATACTGCCATGTCTGCCAGAACAGTGACAGGAGGGGATGGGAACCCAAATAAAGTTAAGCATAGATAAACCCTCCCCACACATACTGTAAATGCTAGCGCATTCTGTTCAGTATATTTACCTTTTAAGAATGAGACTACAAGCATGGAACGAGGTCAGAAAAGGGTTTTCTTTTTTTTAAAGCATGACACATATAATACATAACCCAGATAATCTTCTCACAGACATTTGAGAATTGACCATAAAGCGAATTAGCCTCGCAGCGCAGCAGAAGTGAATAGCTCCTCGTTCTCTGGAAGCACAAATAAGAGGCAGGTTCTCCATGAGCTGCAGCTTCCAGGTCAAGGAGTTCTGCTCAGGGTCAAACTGTGACAAGGTTAAGTTCGATAAAGGACAGTGACAGATATTGTAGTTCTTAACTTTAACAATGTCCCTAGAACAGAAATTGTAACATCATATTAGGTATCTGAGATACTTTCCTCTCTCAAAGAGGAATACCCAGAACAGCTAAAATTGGCTAAGTGAGTAATCAGTGACACAGGTTTGCTAAAGTCCCATGTCTTCTTTAAGTTGACATGTCTCCTTTAAGTTGACATGTCTCCCTTGGGCTTTGGAACAGCACTTTGCCACCTAAGAATCCATACTCCAAAAATTATTTTTGAAGGAAAGCCTCTCCATAATTTTTTCCCCAAATAATTTAATAATATTTTTGCTTCCAATTAAAAGAAAAAGGTATCACTGTGTAGCCACAGATGCAACAGTCTTCTCAAACCTATTTCTCACGGTGAAGCACTGCAGCCAGTTTGGGTGTATCTATACCAGCAAATAAAAAAGGATCAGGAACCATTCTCTGGCTTGTTGCCACAAGACCATCTGACTGACAGATTTTATACTCCTTAGGACTAGTCTCCTATAGAGAGATTTACCCTGCAGTCAGCATAAGAAGGATATCAACTAATAGTTAAGCAGTGTGGACAGTAAGGATTCAGTACTGAAGTCTGTTCTTCTGTTATCCTTTATTTAGAGAATTCTCCCCCCACTACTCTGGGGAAGGAGTATTGTTTTCTCTCCCTCAGAAATTATGCAAGAAAAAAATAACATTTGTAAAAAAGGATAACAGAATGCATTACACTGGCTGACAGAAATTGGAAAAAAATATGCTTTTGGGACACAAACTTTTTTCCATTTCTGTCATAGAAACTTCAGTCTTGAAAGCTAAATACACGTTGGAAGAAATTCCTGTAGTTTTAACCTGTTTATAAGATATGCCTTACTGGAACAAGGTGAATTCGAGATTTGTTGGGCCAGAAAGAGGAGCAAGCTGGGAATATGGCTTTCTATTCAGGTGTTATTGGCTGCTTAGTGATTCCAGGTTCTGTTCCCCAAAAATATCTGGCATTTTGGAATATAAACCAATTATTGTTGAATGCAAAATGCAGCAATGTGATTGCAAGGAGGAACAAGAAACACAGGACTCTCCTAAAATCAGTGGCCTAAACATTCACTCAGTGGAGGTGTTCATAAACTGCTGCTGCCCTGGTGAGTAGAACCTTCTCCCAGGAGGAGGTGATGGAGCAGGGACTGTCTGTGTGGATGTTCTAGCCACTAGACATGCAAAAGAAAACCCCATTATTTTTCAGGGAGAAAGACAAAAAATTCCCTTGTATTCTATAGGCAACTTGATAGTGCTTGAATGATATCAGTAAGAATAGCCAACTGCGTGGAGCCCCAGTGAAGCTTAAACAGAGAAAGGTTCCATTTTCAAAATGAAAAGGAATATTAGGCAAGAACTAGGGCATCTCAGTGTGCCTTCTCCTGTTCTTGGAAAGTAACAAATTATGGTGCCCAATGAGCAACAAATATTTCCAAGGATGCTGTTTTGATCTATTTTCTGAGACACAGATTAGGTGCCTAAATCTATTCTTGGAAACAGTACTGCTCCAAAGGTATTGTCACCCAGAGTGAAACATGCCTACGAATTTGCAGTGGCAAACACATATCTGCTTTCTTCTGTAATCTCTGTTATCAACTTAGACAAAATCATTGGGCAAATCACATTAATCTTGTCCCCTATCATTACCTAGTTTAGGTGTTATGACTACACATCATCACTGAGAGGACAGAAAAGAGTGAAGATTTGGCAGGCTGGGATGGTAGGCAGACTTTCTTGAATTTAGATGCTAGTCACTGTGATGGGGTAACCTGAATAATGCCTAGCTTAATACATCATTTACAAAATAGGGAATTGATAACAACCTCTGCAGAGAAGGGCAAAGAGATGTATGATGATGAAGTAGGCAAAAAGAACTAAATTTGTGTCAAATACTATTTCAATTTCATGTAATCAAATGAGTGGCAACTAGGTACTGATCATTACCCACCTGCTTCTTGTAGCCTCTTCTTCACCAGTCCAGAGGACCATGGTTTCTGATGAGTTTCATTTAGCTTTTGATCCTGTTTTGAGTCAAGTTTCAGACACTAATTCAGAAAATTAAAAATTATACCAGGACAAATATCTATCTATAATGCCATTCCTCTGGCTGATGAGATCCTTTCCTCATCAGTGAAAAATTAAATTTATGAAATAGTGAAGTGTTGTCCATCTTAGCAGTGAAATATTGAGTTTAGTCATGAGGGTGCCAGGCCAATTGTGTCACTGCTAAACAGATAAAGAGGTGGGAAAATGTGGGTCATTTTTGTATACTCAAGTAAGCTGAACTCTAGACTCTGGATTTCTAATTAAGTCCTAAAAGTTTGTTATCATTTTTACTTTGATGTCCTGTCTAAATGCACCACCACACAAGCAAAGAAATAAATACTGAAGGCATTTAAATGACTGCAGAACAGTAATAGGAAAAAAAAAAAACACAGCAACCATGGAAGGCAAAACTATTTTATCTCTTTCTTGGAATGGATCTGAATAAGTACGATGTTAAAAACAGCATCTCCAACAATGCTATGCATGTGAAAACAACTTATATTGCAGTAAGACATGGCCAGTTGTAGTAAAAATGGTGCTCTAACCATCCCAGAACTTAATGTAGAGAGTGTTACCATATTCTTGGCAAGTTCCTTCATAAGGTTAGGGCTGAGGTGAGCACATATGTTAATGCTCACCAGATCCTTCATCCAAATAATCTGTACTGGTACTTCCCTTAACATGGCCTTATTACTTATTTTGTGAGCTTCTGAGAAATGCAAGTGTGCTATGCAATGGTATAGTATAGCCTTAAAGTAATATTTGTACTTTTTTTTCTTTTTTTGCTGGAGGATTTTTATTTTGTTCAGCATAAAGCACTATCTTGAATTCTGAAAAGGGCTTGTTACATGATTCCACATTGTACCACAAAATTGTACCACTTGTAAAATGGGATAATTTTATTTTGCCCTTCTGGTAAATGGCTTTGGGGTTTGTAGAAGAAACAGACACATTTATCTTAACTGTTGGATTTTAGTCTCTGCATGAAGTCATAGTAATTATATCTTTTACTATGCCTCTATTTAAGCACACAATATATGTATATAAATGAAATGGAATGTAAATTTGGCCTTTAAGTCTTGGCTTTGGCATGTTGTATTACTTACTTTGTGTCAGTCCTATGTAATATGATACAGATCTGCATTCTGGTATCACGAGTTTGGTCAGAACCAGTGTTTGTTTTACCATCTTACAAAAGCAATAACTCTTACAGCTGTCCAGACAGATACAAATCTCACCTGAAACATTCAGAATGAATCCCAAGATGGTTTGCAGGCAGCCAGAGGGGAAACTGTAGTGCTCTTGCTCCTTTCTTCTACCATGGCCTGAACACTGAGAAAAACAATATTTACAATGGAGTGAGTTTCCAAACTGCCTAACTTTTCAGATGTGTGTTTTTTATATGTTAAATATGTTTCAGAAGATTAAAGTCTTCATTTTAGGCAAAGAAAGGAAATAATGTTTCCTGTCCCATTTGCCAAGCTAAGTGAACAACTGTTCCAGCACAATTAGAATTGTTAATTGATTTGAAAACATAGGGCTTTGAAGGTGGAAAACTGCTGACATTATTTCAATGGGGAAATGCACTCCTGAGAGAGAGAACTGCAGTACAATTTCTCTCCTTGTTTTGTTGAATATACATCTATAAAAACACTGTGAATCATGCAGTAAAAACTGCTGTGCTGATATCATAAATCTCTGATAATAAAAATTTCATTGTTGAAACAATAAAATAGACTTTTATTATAACACAGAGTATCCACCTAAACATTGTCCTTTTAGCTTCTTTGAGTTAAATGTATGCACAGTTTTACAGTCTATAAACAGATCTGGAATAAAAGTTAATAAATGTCAAAATTTGCATTTCAAAAAATTCTTGCTGCATTTTAGGGAAGATCAATCTATGAACCTTTCAACATTATGTCAAATGAAATGCTAATTGTACCTTTAGGAATTTCAGAGACAGTGACAAGAAACTAAATGCTCTGTTCCTTTGCATCAGCAAGTCGAGGATAATTGTATATCTACTCTTGTGAACTTCTAAGAAAAAAAGAGAAATGCTAAGGAAAAAGGATTTTCTATTCTTTAACTCAGGAGGGTAAACTCCTTCAGCCATCCTTCATCAATCTACCTTCAAATAAATTGTGTTAACATGTTGACAATGGACAAATCACACAGAGCTACATTTATTCATTTTATAATAGGTTTGTCAAATGAACTTCAACTAGAGATTTAAGAGTGAGAAACATTTCCATCCAGGAACAACTGACTTTTCCTATCCAAGTTTCTAGAACAGTTTTCAGCATAAATTTCTTTTTTTGGGAACAACTGTCTTTCTCATCCCTCCTCAAATATTAGTAAAGTACTACTTCTTCTAAGGGTAAAAACACTAAATACATGAAGGAGACACGTAAGAGGTTTTTTATATCCTCTCTAGACAAATGCATCCCTTGTTTTGTTTAGGAATCAATCTTAGCAGTTTCTCTCTAAGCAGCACAAATTGTACGCCATAGCGGTAAGTGCAAGAACATACTCATGCAATAAGGAAAACTAACTGCAAAGTAGCACCTTATTCAGGTTTGCAGTGTTTTCCCTGGTATTATCCTACCCTTGCTATATTGAATATATTTCCTACAGCTACACAGAGACTGTTGAAATGCTCACTTACTGTGTGAAAATTGAGAGACGGAATAAACCCGGGGAAATGTTTATGCTCGGGTTAACCTATTCAGTCAGCTTTATCCTGCTCAGGCCTGGACTAAGCATCTTCTAACTCTTTAAATGCTTTTACAGCAAACAGTTTGTGGTTTCCAAAACAGAGACCAGTCTCATCCTGCCTTTCTGGCTTATGGTCTATAGGCCCATATTTGTGCATTTCAAGTTGTTCACCCTAAAAACATTCCAAACTATATTTCAGTTAGGAGTTATATAACTCAGATGTACTTCAGAATTCATATTGGAGAATATACTTCTATTGGTGTTGCTGCTAAATATCTGAAAAGGAAGCTTCAGATCCTACAGTCAGGTATTTGAGCCAAATCCTATTTTCACGAAGACCATTTTGTGTTAAATGTGAATCGGAATTAGGTGAAAGTTCTTTTTTTTTATGGGTCCACAAGAATACATAATGGCTGACATATTTGTTATTTACACTAAATAAATATGAAATTATGTATTCAGAAGTGATATATGAGTAATTTCAGACCTATGTATCTCTCACTTCTACCACACAAGCAGCTCAATGATTCAAATTTGATATCAGTTAATATTCTTTCAAGAAAGCTAAACTCTACGCCATCTCCATGCCATATAATAGCTAGATAATCAGGAAATGTGGCAGACATGGACCTTTCCTACCTAGTATTTTTTTTATAGCAACTGTTTCAAAATGCATGATTCCTCTGTTCTTCAGTAAAACTAATTCCTGACTCTATTTTCTAATAAAATGCTATTCAGCTTGATAGTCACCAAAGGTATATTGGAATGAGAAGCAGTACACATTAGAAACAAAATAAGAAAATATTTTTTAAAAGTCACATAATCTGCATAATTTATACACACTCCATGTAATGAATGACTATCCCATGTAACAACTAGCATTGTACAACTTTTTGGTATAAGTGTATTTTAGCATGCCAGTCAAATTTTCAACCACAATTTCAAACCAAATTGAAGACAATTCACTGAGGCCCTTTCTTCACCAGTATAGCTTTCACAACTATAAAGTTTGCAACAAGGTGGATACTTACATCTTTTTTTCTTTATGTAGGAATGAAGTGAAATGAAATTAAAGAGCTGGTAGGAAACAGATAGAACTTTCTTAACCACAATGTTCGTCTCTCTTTTTTTTTTTTTTAAGAGTCAAAACTGCAGGCTAATAAAGACCATTTAAAATAAAAGGGACCATTACTCCTCAGTTTTATATGAGCTTACATGCTTTCATTGTGCAAAGTGTGTTATTAATTTAACATGCCAGATTCATAGGTTTCTGCAATATCAGGTTTGATGTATTCATTATCGGCACTCAGTACATTAATTCACGCTGAAGTCCGGTAAATCAAAATTATACCATCTGGCTTCCTGTTCTTAATGATGAATTTGATGTAGGGGTGATTAAGATTGTTAGGCTTTTGAATTTTAATGTAAAAATTAGGGGATTAAAAAGGCATTTAGAAATGACCAATAGTTAGAATAAACTTACTGACAGGATCTAATTTGTGTACTTGCTAGTAAAGCTCCATTTTAATTAGCAGCCACAGTCTTTCAGCACAAGCTCAAAGAGACAGAAGTTTAGTGATTAAGAAGATGAAGCTGTTAAATTGATAAATTGACCTTGAAATACTTGTAACTGTGGGGGATGGCCTAGTAGTTGTATGGTTGGTATGTTGTGCTACCACATGGGGGAAAGGGTTCTGCGATTGACCCTGTAATTCTGCCTTTTTAGATGATTGACCATCTGGGGATGGGACAAATCACAGAGGTGACCCCCTCAATGTCTAAATTCAATTGCTCAATTTGTAAGCAAACAAATTCCATTATTATTCAGCACTTGCTGGCAGATAGCCTGAAATACCACCTCAGTTCTTCAACATCTTACTCACTACATTTGCCAGAGAGAGGTGCTAAAACAAGGTAGAAAAGATAATGGGGTTGAAACGACATCATAAGGTGAATGATGACCTGTCAGCTTCCATTGAGAGCAGAACAGTCAGGGACAAATTTGGCTCTCACTTGTCAAATGTTCTTGACAGTGTCCAAGCAGTCAAATCTTTGACAAGACAATTCCATTGTATCTATGATATTTTATTAATCTAAAACAAAGACATTGCATACTGTTGCAGCAAGATTGCTAGAAATCTTTAAGAAGGCAGATAAAATATGTAAGAGCTATAGCATACCAGGGGAAGATAGCTCTGCTTAGGGTGTTTGAGCTTATTAGAGCTGCATGACATCACGAGGAATCATATTAGGGCCAACAAGCTAAGGGAACTCAAATTTACACACATACTATAATTGAAATAATAATAATAAAAGCTACTGCTCCCATGCTTTGGCAAAGTTCCAGTTATTTGTACAATTGCAGAGAAATGTGATAATGTGTTAGATCTCACCTTTCCATTAAAATTCCTAAAGGTAGTCACTAATATTGGTACACGGTGGCAGGTATAACTTACAAGAGAAAACGAGTACATTTGTACATATCAACAGTTTGAAGGATTCTTATTCCTTGGCAAGTCAGGGAATATTTTAAGTCTTATATTTTAGAGGAAATCGAATCTTGACTAACCACTGCAATTTATGTCATTTAAAATAAGATATATTTGAATAAGTATATTTTTCATGCCCTAAAAAGACTGATGTCTTCTTTTATAAGCTCATCCTGTGACACACTTGAGTAGGTAGGTATATTGATTTTTTTCTTTTTCTGATGGCAATGAAGTGTAAATGGAAAATATCAGACTTGGCAATCACTTAAACCATGTGAAAATTTCAGAGTGAAGGCTATTAGAGTCACTTTGTGATCTCCCTAGATGACCAAGGAAAAAAACATTTCTACATTTCTTCAGATCCTTTGTGTGACAGCTAAGGAGAATAACATTTTTTCTAATATGCCAGTTTTAGTCTCTAGTTGAGAATAACCTCAGTGCTTTCTTATGTCACTAGCTGAGAGAAGATGAAAGACCCAGCCTTGTGTAAATGGCTTTGTCTAACCATCAGTCTTTAGCTCTGCATGGCAGCTGTACTATTGACATTAGCTTGTGCACTGGGTGAAATTGAAGTGAGTTAAATGTGACCTTGGCTTAGTTGTTGAAGTAGAAATGAACTCTACTGGGAGTGAAAAAAAATAAGACCAGTTTCTCTAACTTCATTTTTTCTTTAATGAGTTTAACAGCACTCTTAGGATTTGATACGTTTTATAAAAAAGCTTTTATTTCCTTTTCTATTATACAGTGAGTAATCACCATTAGTAAGGTTAGCTTGCCCTTTCAGTATAAAATCCTGATTTTAGGTGTTTATATCCCAATTACTATAAAAAGCAGATCTCTCTCAGAAAAAAATCCGGTCTTTTCTCTATGCTGTCTGCTGTACCATTTCACAAAAACCTGCTACCACACTTATTAATTATAGTTGAACACTAAAAAAACTGCTAAATGTTCAGTGTTTCTAGTGACTTTGCATTGTCTTTAGGTTAAGTTGAAATTTAGTGTAGCACTTGCTAGTAAATCATGTGCTCAATATGAGAAACATGCAGCTAAGTGATGATGGTTTGGAGTCAACCCAGGATTTTCATCTTCTTTATATTCTGCATTTCTTTCATGTGTACAAGATGCATGAGATATCTAAGGATGGGCACAAGAACCAGGAGCTGTACATTCTCTACATCGAGATTTTCAGTGTATTGTGTATAGGGTTTCAACTGGGCACCATGGAATCATAGAATAGTTTGGGTGGGAAGAGATCTTAAAGATCATCTTGTTCCAGTCTCCCTGCCACAGGTACGGATGCCAGCCACTAGATCACATTGCTCTGGGCCCCAGTCAATCAGGCCTTGAACACTTCCAGGGATAAGCCATCCACAAATTCCCTGGGCAACCTGTTCCTATGCCTCATCACCCTTACCTGCATTTTCTCCTAACATCTGAATGAAATTTCTCTTCTTTTAGCTGAAAACTATTCCACCTTGTCTGATCACTATCTGCCCACATAAAAGGCCAACCTCCTTTTTTATAAGCCCCCTTTAAGTGCTGGAACACCATAATGAGATCTTCCCAGAATCTTCTCCACTCTGAACAACCAGAGTTCTCTGAGCCTATCTTTGGGGAAGAGACAGCCCAGTAGTCTTTGCGACCATCCTCTGTACCCACACAAACAGATCCATGTCTTTCTTACACTGAGGAGCTCAGAGCTGGAAGTGGTACTCCTGGTGAGGTCTCAAGAAGGCAGAGTAGAGGGGGAGAATCACTGCTGAATGTTGCAAGCATACATTGCCATCTTTTCATCCAACATCTCCGCAAAGCTGCTGTCAACATTCATATCTGGGATTGCCCCAGCCCTGGTGCAGCACTTTGCACTTGGATTTTTTGAACCTTGTTAGGTTCTTTTGGACCTTTTCAAGTTTGCCCAGGTCTCTTTGGATGGTATCCCTTCTGTTGTGTCAACTGCACCACTCGGCTTCATGCTATTTACAAAGCTGATGAGGGTGCACTTGATTTTCTTGTGTCAGTCGTTGATAAAGATTTTCAATAGCAATGATCCCAAGACAGAGGCCTGAGGAACCCCATTTGTCAATGACCTCCTTCTAGGCACAGAGCCATTGACTAGATCTCTCTGGGTGTGTCCCTCTAGCCGTTTTCTTATCCACCAAACAGTCCACTCTTCACACCCATGTCTCTCCAATTTTGAGCTAAGGATGTTGTGTGGGAGTGTATAAAAGCTCTTACAGAAACCTAAGTAGATGACAACAGTCAGTCTTCCCTTGTTGACCACTGCAGTCACTCTGTCATAGAGGGTTACCAGGCTGACCAGGCACAATCTGTCCTTTGCAAAGCCATATTGGTTGTCTTGATGTCTTTACTTTGATGTACCCTAACACACCTTCCATTAGGATATATTCCATGGTCTTCCCAGGACGGGAGGTAAAGTGCATCGGTCTTTAGTTCCCTGTTCTTTCTTTATCCTCTTCTTAAAAAAAGCTGTGAGGTTTCTTTTTTCAAGTCACTGAGGTTTTCACCTGACCGCCATGACTTTTCAAATAGGATGGAGAGTGACTTTCAATCACATGAGTAGTTCCCTAAGGACCATGGGATCATCAGGGGCCAGAGCTTTGTGCCTATTGAGTTTCATCAGGTGGCCTCAAATCTGCTCTTTTGTTACACTGGGAGGGACATGGCTCCCCATCTCTCAGCCTGGAGGTTCAGCAACTTGAGACATGGGAAGCCTGACTGCCTCTGAAGGCTGAGATGAAAAACTTGCAGAGTACCTTGCAAGTTTTCTCCTTATCTGTTGTCACTAGGGATATACCGGGATAGATACATCAGATACTCGCCAGAGTCCACAAGACAATCTTGGTAAAATCAAACAGAAGTGTAAACCTTGCATTCACTGTTGGGAGGATAAACTAGACATATTTCAGAGGAAAAGATTTCAGAAGAAGCTTCATAGCTTACTACTGAACTGGAAGAGGAACCATTCTGAGGCTCTGTGACCCCAAGACCATTACACGAGAAAAGAGGCCAGAAATTTTGAGAGAAAAAAAACAGTCACTGTGAAGCAAATCTTTCCCTACCTTCAAGGAGACACATTTCCTGCCTGCTGTTGAGACATCTCAGCTCTGCTGCTCATACTGAAGCCAGAGTGCTCAGATCTGGGGCAACCTAGTCCTGGGTTCAGCAGTCTCAAAACTGAACACATCTCTGGAGGACGAATAACTTGTTCTTGGTGGGAGACCTACACCAAAAGTACAATGATAATATTTTGGGAAGATTAGATATGGGGTTAAATGCAGCCATTTATCAAAAGGTTATCCATTTCTTCTGGGCATTGGGACAAGCACTTTTTTTCCTGGAAGGTGAACTTAAGTGAACTTATATTCACAGAATTGAACAGTATAGTATGATAAACTACATGAGATATTTGTTAAAGTAATCAGAATGTCATCTAAAACCAAGTGAAAGCTATTTGGTTTATTTGGCCAGATTTTTCTTTTTTTTTTTAATCTATATTCAGAAGCATGTTAGTTTCAATGAAATCTCTCCCAGGAATTTAATCCTTATGAAAATTTCCTTATTCAATATTTGTAACCCTTTACTTGTGGGTGTTATGCCCAATAAAACACTATTTTCCTGATCCCATTTCTTCACCAGTCAAATAATTCCCACTCGATTACATTTCCAAAGTCCTCTTATGTGGCCCTAGTTTCAGTTTCTTACAATTTACTGCTTATAAGCAATAGGTCAAAGGTTTACGTGATATATTCCACTACACCTAGATTTTCTGTATTGCTGTTTGAAAATTGAAAATCTTTCCTTTTATCTTCAGTGCCTTTCTCTTATATTTTTCTGAATTATGTCATAACCATATATCTGTCCTTGGTCTTAGCCTTTCCAACTGCTCTTTATTTTAGTGTCCACCTCATTCATTTTGACTTATTTTCCAGTTTTGTGCAGTCATCAAATTTCAGCCTGTTACTGCACATTCTGTGTTTCAGGTTACTTTTATATAAGGTGAATAAAATCAGTCTTAATAGTGATACTTTGGCCTTATACTTGTCTGATACTTTCCTCATTCACAACTGTTAGAACTTATAACTACCCTTTATAATATATATGTCAATCCTTGGGACATTAATGTAACATACTGCCAGTACCATAGATCACCATGCCTGCAGCAAACTTCTCTTGAGTTCTCTGAAAAACTTTGCAATGAACTTTAGAGATAATTTTTCCATAGCCTTTGTCAGTGTTAATCCATTTGAATTTCTTTAAAACATTTTTTTGCGAACTAAGCAAAGTATCTCAGTTCTGTAGTTGTCATAGTTTCTTTTTGTTGAATTTAATTAAGTTCGTAAAACTTCTGGATTAGAGGATTATATCACAGGAAAATCCTTTGATAAAATCAGGAATGAGTGGAAACTTCAATGAGCTGGTATTTTCAGAGGGTTAAAAATCATATGCAGGGCCAGATTTAGGGGTTTTTTAAAAGCTGTCAAGCAACAGAAGTTGTGGGCTGAAAATTGCAGCCATTTCAAGCATCCTGTAGGTGTGCAGTGCAGGGCTAAGATATTCTGGACTGCAGAGAAAATGCCTGGCAATGTCAGATTCAGCCTTAAAAAAGCACATGGACAGAAGCAGAGACACAGATAACTCCCTGGAATATCAAAAGCATCTCCAGCATATAGAACAGAAAATATATGGCCATGTGTATTAGTGAGCATTTTCTCAGTATCTCCACTTCCATAACTCACTGAAGGACATGGCAAATCACAGAATCACTGAGTCATAGGATAAGCTGAGTTGGAGGGCACCCACAAGGATCATTGAGTCCAAATCCTGGCCCTACACAGGACCACACTCAAGAGTCACACTATGCCTAAGAGCATTGTCTGAAGACTTCTTGAATGCTGTCAGGCTGGTGCTGTGTGGTGCACTTCCCTGGGGAGCATCTTCCAGTGTCCGACCTAAACATCCCCTGACACAACATCATTCCCTTGGGTCCTGGCGCTGGTATCCAGAGAGAAGAGATCAGTGCCTGCCCCTCCTCTTCCCCTCATGAGGAAGTTGTAGATTTCAATGAGGTCTCTCCTCAGTCTCCTTCAGGCTGAACAGACAAAGTGACCTCAGCTGCTCCTCATAAGGCTGCTTCTCAAGGCCCTTCGTCATCCTTGTGGCCCTCCTTTGGACACTCTCTAATAACCTAGTATCTTTCTTATATTGTGATGCCCACACAATAAGACTGCCCCCAGCACTGGAGGTGAGGCTGCTCCAGCTCAGAGCAGAGCAGGACAATCCCCTCCCTTGCCCAGCTGGTGATGCTGTGCCTGATGCCCCCTAGGACAGGGTTGGCCCTCCTGAGTGCCAGGGCACAGCTGACTCATGTTCAACTTGCCATCAACCAGGACCCCCAGGTCCATTTCTGCAGCACTTCTCTCCAGCATCTCATTCCCAAGTCTATCCATACATCCAGGGCTGCAGCATCCCAGTGCAGGATCCAGCACTTGCCCTTGTTGAACTTCATGTGGTTGGTGATTGCCTAATCCTCTGATCTGTCAAGCTGTCTCTGAAGGATCTCCCTGCCTTCAAGGGAGCCAACAGCTCCTACCAGTCTTGAAAATAAACCAATTCACTATAGAATAGAATTATAGAACAGATCAAATTTGAAAGAACCTTGAAACGTCATCCGGTTCAACATTTCATGGGAAAGGGAGCCTAGATGTGATTACTTTGCGTTCTGCCTAATTGCACTTGCAGGACTGAGGACTTAACTTCCAGTGGCTGATTCTTCTCACCATAAAAAATTAATTTCTTGTATCAAGGTCAAACCTCTCCTAATGAAACGTGAACCTGTTGCTTCTCATCTTCTCCATGTGGTTCTTCGTGAATGGAGAGTCTCCACCTTCCTTGCATCTTTAAGTGTTAGAACACAGTGAAAAGGTCACCCTGAGTCTTCTCTTCACCAAAGAGAAAAGACCAAATGCCTTGAGTCTTTCCTCATAGGACAGGTTTTCCAGCCCTTTGATCATCTTAACGGCCATTCTTTGAGTCAACTTCTTTCTGGAATTGTGGGGAACCAGTCCTGTCAGAGCTGTAAAATCATGAAAAAATGATAGTACTTCAGAATGGAAAGTGTAAGGCTTAAAATGTAGTCTTGTGCCTTTTTTCCTTTTTCTCTCAGAGTACATGTTCCAATGCTTTCAATGTCTTCTTATTGCTAGAATTTTACGGCAAATTCTCAAGTATTTGCACACATTACTAGTATCATCTGTCATTTTTTAGACATCATTAACACAGAAGAAAGAGTATCAAAAAGTAAGAAACACAAAACTTAAAAATATTAGTAGATAAACAACAATTCATATGGTTATAAGATAGAAATGCACTTCTGAGTAATTCTGAAATTCACACACGAGGCCTTGTACAGCTTTCAAAAATCCATGTAATTAATTGATGTCTGTACCTTTTAAAGTATTTGGTTCACCTTTTATCTTAGAAGTCAAGCTTTCTAGATTTTAGCTAGATCACTTCTTACATATGTGCTACTTTGCCCTTTTCAATTCCAAAGGGATTATAAATAAACTTGCTAAAGGTTTGCCTATCTCTTTTGGGATGCTTCATCAAATGTGCACCTTCTGGTCCTTTAGTTTTGTCAGTCTTTAAATGTTCTAATTTCTAGGTCACCTCTTCTGGCACGATCTTGAGTTTCTTCAGTATGCTTTCCACCTCTGCTGTTAAATTTATGTCTGTTTCTGGCATCTGTTCCCAATCCTCCTTTGTGAACACTGAGGCTCAGAATTCATTAAAATTTTTAGCAATGCTTACCTACACTGTCAATAAATTACTTTCACTGTCTTTTTGAGGTCTTATTGTGTCTTTCAGTGATGTCTTGCTCTTGTTAGTCAATTTCTCCTTTTTCCTGATTTCTTCTTTCTCTTACAACAATGTAACTTAAAAGTCACTGTGTTGAAAATTATTATAGGAAACTTCTAACATTTGCTTAGTCTTACTGCTTCTTTTTCTTCCATATTGTTGCCTATTTTGTGTTCATTTTGACATTTTCCACATCTCCCAACCTGCTGTAAACAAGTGAATTGCCTTTAGGCAGATCACTTCTCTAATACTACCCAAAGACGTTATGCCTTCCAAAGATATAGTAGATTGGGTTCTAATATACTCTGTACTTAGTCAATTATTTTAATTAATGTAAATGAAATGCAAAGAACCATAGAAAAAGCTATTGAAGCACTCGCATTGCCTGAGTATCAGCATTTGTCAGACAGTGATCAAATCCATTGTATCAATGAAGCTGTTCTAGGCTGATGTCCATTTTCTTCCTCTCAGTGTTTGTTGAGATTTTGAGGGAAAAAAACTACATCAAAAATCAATTTAAAAGTTTGATGTTTGAAGTGGAAACTTAGAGTCCACTGAAAGCTGAACGCAGATATTGCCAAATAGTAACAGCTGCAAATCAACTTAACTATGGTTATCTATACAAGAGTTTTGCATAATGTGAACTAAATGTTAAAGATACCATTAATGTTTGTATAATATCAATCAAATCAGTACAGCTTTGTGCATGGATGCTTTTATGCCCGTTCCAAAATGCTGTAGATCAATTAAGATTGTACCAATGTATTCATATAACTCTTTAAAAAATGTCCAAGGAGCACCTAAAAAGATCTGTGTATTTGTACCTTTCAATTTTAGGCCATCTATAATTCTAATTGCAGTTGTACACCACAGTCATTAGCCTGTTTAAGATCCTGATAAATTCAGAGCTATGGCAATTATTACTACTGATGCGATCTTTGCTATATATGTGTACACACATCTTAGAAAAAACCATGAATACTCATTTTAGTTTCAAAAATTTTCATATTTACCTGTTTTTCTCTCAAAATATAGGAAATTTTTCCTTCCTTCTCCCCCCCACCTGGCATTTTGTTGTCTATTTTGTTGTTTGATATTATTGTCACTATGTCCACCCATCTGCTTCTTCAGGTTATTTCTTTCCTCATTTTTGACAGAGCCTGTATAATGTTTCTCACACATCTGGTTTCTCTCCTATATACTGGCTTAAGCCCTCCCTCATGTTTCTGTGTATCCTCTTAGCATCTGGTAGATCGCTGCCTGTTTGAGGAACTGCCTATTCAGAAAGCAACTTTCTGCTGTAATGTTGCAAAACTCCAGGTAGTCTGGGGTGAAGCTACAGTAAAAAATAATTATTATTCAGTGACTAATGCAAAAGTTCTGTACATAATGAAAGAGCCTATTGTTATGCATATACTCAAGAGGATAGTTTGAGGGTTTCTGAAGAAACCTTTGGTTTAAACATTTCAGTTAACATCTCATTCTTAATGTTTCATCAGTATAACTTTTTATTGGTAAAAAATGGAGTAAGCTTTGAGAATATCATTTTTTATAATAATTATCCTTCTTATTTGTTCACAGTACTCCAAGAATGCTTTTATTTACATACTTTCAGAACCCCAATCTTACCAATAAAGGTAAGATCATGCAGCCTTATTCAGACTAACACATCTGCCTTGTGCTCTTTTCCCCTTAGTATTTCTTCCTCCACAAACAGACACTTCTTTCTGTTTCTTGAACTCATAGATGCTCCTTGCTCTTCCCCCATCACTCACTCTTTACAATACCCAGCTATTGTGTGATGCCAGATTTGTGCAATTTTTCTTATAGGGGGAGTGCTGGTGTAAGACCATTCTGGGTCACATTTACTCCTAATACACATTATATTTTTGTATTTATGCTTGGCTTCAAGAGTTTTCTTTTGTCTTACAGGAAAATACTTGCCACACACAGCACAGAAGTGAATCCTGCACAAAATCAAGTGGAAGAGCTTTGCAGAGCCCCATTTAGAGGAAAGGAGTCAGACAATCTTTCAGCCATGCTTCGGACACTGTCTCCCCCTGCTCCATGCACTAAAAACCATGCAGGGTTTGCATTTCTGTTTGCCTGCAGCACATTGCTTGCCTCATGGCTTTGGTGCTCAGCTTTCCTTTGACTCAGACCCACTTTTTCTTCCTCATTCCTTGCTCCTGGGAAGAACACTGGTGCCAATTGCTGCTCAAGTGATTGCTATCGTTGTGTTGCTGTCGCACACAAGGGAAGCTGGGGGAAGCACCCTTTGTTAGTCACTGTTTGTCTGACATTAAAATCACTGACAGCTGAGAAGACTTGTTTGTCTTTGTTAAAATAACTGTTTATCTCTCATCATAAGTGCTACTTTGGTCCAATACTGCAGGCACAACAGCTCTAAATTCCATCCGTGTGGCCATCCTTGACAGGTCTATACACTTCCTGTCCTATGCGGAGTGGAGTAAGCACAAAAATGAATTCATTCAGTGTTTGGTTTCCCTTTTGTAGTCATGCACAACATCCAGTCTGGGAGACAGAGAGGAGTAGTACACAAATTTGTTCTTAATTTGTATATTTAGTGCACTTTTTTTTTCATTAATAGGTTTTCTTTAATATCCTTGTTCAGATATCTTTTTATGTTCTGCTCTTATACCAGTGTTTTGTCCATTACTGTATAATTCTTTTCATTCCATGATGGTACCTAAGTAATTTATCTCTGATATAGAGACTTGTCAGTTGGTCGTTTTTTTTTTGTTGTTTTTTTTTTTTTTTTTTTTTTTTTTTTTTTTTTTTTTAAATTCTAAGTATAGTACTTGCATTGAATTTCTCTTATCTGTCACGGCAGTAATGTCTTAAAAAAATTCCATACAGTATATAAATGTGACCTCGCTAGCCCAAGTCCACATTGATTATCAGTGTTTCAAGGAGAAGTCTTTCATTTAAAAAAAACAAACAGAAGGTGGCTTTGAATATTTTAAGTAAAGAAAATAGTTAAATTCTAATTTCTTAGGTTGCCTCTCTTGACTTTTTAACAATTAATAGTTTCAGAACTCTTTACTTCTAGCTCTAAGAATTAGAAAACATTTTTTAGGAAATTTTAGGAAATTTCTTTGGAAAAGAAGAAAAAGTGATTTTTTTGTGATATCTGTGACAAATTTAGTTGGACAGAGTATCTAAAAATATTTCACTTGTGTTATGTAAATAACAAATGCTGTTGGAAAGAATTTGATGCAAACCTAGCAAGAATCCTCTTATCTGGCTCACTATTCCTGCTTGAGTTAATGCCTCTATATCAGGAAAAGTCTGAAGTTACACCAGGATTTTTCTTACTCCTTCATGCTTTTAAGCTATTCTCTATGGAATGTTACAGGAAATACATTGTATTAGCAGCACCTGTATTTGTAAAAATGGAAGTGCTTTGCCCATAGGTAGGGCCTAACAGTACGCCCTGAAACTGGCAAATTCTCTTTGTCCAATTTTGCTAAATTAATACCTTTACTGTATATTGACTGCTTATATGCTTTATCTAGGCTTTTTTGGCTGGTAATGTCAACAATGCTCAGGCCTCTGATGTGGCACGTGCTTGATCTACTATGAATGTGTAAAAATCTCAGCTGTATTTATTCTTTTACTTCTCATTCAGAACCAGCTGAATGCTGTTGGAGACAACGATGTTACATGGGAGTAAGTCTGAATAGTGGAAGGAATTGTGTTGTGGTGCATATTTTGGTCCTTTCTACNCCAGAGTTGAACTGAAGACAACCACATTTTATAGTGAAATAATATTTTGTTTCTGAGTGGGGCATGCTCCTTATGTGCAAATGCCAGAACTGTTACTGAGAAAGATTTCTTGATGTGGAAGGAAAGATGAGGTGATTGGAGGTAACAAGGAGAACAATATAACAAAAGTGTAAGGAGAGACAGAAGAGTGTGCTGGGGTAAAATTGGAGCCAAAAGGTGTCATGATGAAGAGTAGAGAAACAAAAACAATTTGCATTTTTGTACCTTTTAGTCAAGAATATCAACATACTTTGCAGCTTAGCTTAATTCTGTCTGTTGCTATAAATAAGTACTAGTAACCCATCCTATGAGTGGCATGTGGAAAACAATAAGTGGCTTCCCTTAAGAGCAAGTCCACAAGAAAATTGAATGCCCTGTTCTGACTCCCTCTGACTTAGCCAATAAAATATGCTCCTCTGAAGGGCATAGAAACATAAAGTTATAGAAAAATGGAAGAAACAAAATGATGCAATGAGTCTGGAATACAGCCTTCACCCTCGACTTTCATGAAAGCTTGTGTTTGTTCTGTCTCTGTTGCTCTTGCAGCACAGCCATAACTCCCAGCTCTACTGGGATTTGGCTTCTAAGGTTTCCTTTGATATTTCACTCTGGAATACAGTGACTAGAGGAACAGACAAGGAAGACAATTACTTCTAACTTGCACTCTTGCTTTTCTAGTACAATGACTGTCCATGAGAAAGTAATTTATTGTTAATGGTCAGGTCCTTGAATTCTGACTCAAAATCATGGTTATCAGCATGACTATGGCAGAATATGTGCATCATATAGACTTCCAGAAAAGTATTTATGTTCACCAGGAATCTCATTTGTGTTCACTGGAAATTCAGAGACAGAATTTACTTCAGAAAAGCAATGTCACTGTCTTTTCTTTCAAAGAGTTTAGGACAACACACTTTTCTTTCTGCTTTTCTTTCTGCTTTTCTTTCTGGATACAACTGGTAGTAGGTATGATTTCACCTTACAGTCAAGTGTCTACAGGATTCACCAGGGAGGCAATAGTCTTAAATCACTCACTGCTTCAGTTTGAGGAGGTTCAGAATGATTATACTAGGATTGTTAATTTGCCTTGTAAGCACAACTGGAAATCAGTCTCAAAGAAATCAAGGAAAACACATTCTTCTCACCTTCTCCTGGAAGAATTTCTTTCTTAGTGAGGGAACTGTCACACAAAAAATTTGTCGGTTGGCCTAAGTAGCAGATTGAAGCCTGACTGGACAAGGAAAAGAACAGGAAGCTGGAGGAGTGACAAAATGTCCTGAGGTGGATCTGCTACTTACGGAAACATTTATTTTATCATCAGCCAAAACACCTCAGGAGTCCTCCTCCTTCCTCTCCACCTAATTCTTTTCCCTGTCCCATGACTCCTTCAAGAGTTTTTTGCTTCCACAGTTGAATGAAATGCTGAGTCTGCTGGCTTTGTTTGAGGGAAAAGAAATTCTGATGGGGACTGGGAACAGGCATTTGTGAATGAGAGTAGGAGTATGAGCCTGTTACACAAAAACAAAAGCCTAACTTGATTAACATTTAACAAGCTCAGTTCAAAGATATATCACCCACTTTTCCCAGAAAGACCCCTAACCAGGAGGTCTGAGACTGCTGTGGGTGGGAATGTTCTCTGCCTTCCAGTTCTCTGCTTTTCTTTGGTGTTGCAAATCATTCAGTAACTGAAATAGAGAGATGTACATATAAAAACACAAACAAAACATGTTTGTGAATGTTGTCATTAATGGCAGCATGCCATTTATACATTAAGTAACTCATGATTATGAATGTCTGCAGTGTCAGTGTCAGAGTAATGATCTAATCAATGCACTTCCTTAAAATATGTGCATATAGAGGATTCTTTGATTTCTTGTGAACCAACCAACCTCAGGGCCTTGCTGCTCTTGAGTGTAAGTTGTTCATAATTTTGTTCTAAGGTAACATCATTTTACATATTGTCAGGGAAGTCCTGCTCCATGATTACAGTATATTTTGGACTCACATATAGTTCCTGGTACCTTTTTCTGACTCTGTGCACAGAAAAGCATTCGCTGAAAGGTATGAAATCTACCTTAGATCCACATTTATGCCAGTAGGTAAGAGTGATATATTGGGGGTAAGACTGCCAAATGTACTTTTTGGTTTTGTGTGGATGGAACACTTTGGCCCATCCAGAATTCTGACTCAAAAATTGCTGGTGAAGTTATTAGGGAACAAAACTTAAAAGAAAAACAAGAAAATTAGAAAATGTCGGTATCAGCATCTGGATGCTTTTACATGCAGTTCAAAGCCTTTTTTGTATTTAATGATACACCTCAAACTGAACACCTATCTATCTATAAGGGTTTTTATAGGAAAAACCAGTAGAATCTGTAGGAGACAGATTAAAATGATATCTTTAAAAGTATGCTGCCATAACAACATAGAAGAACAGAAAACAACACTTTTGCAGTGATGTACAGATAAAAGAAGGGCAATAGAGTGTCAATGTGAACTGCTAAATTTTCCTTCCAAAAATAAAAGCAAATGGTAAAAATCTGAACTTGTTTGCATTAAAGTGAATAAATTGATTTTAGCTGGTGGAATTGTTCTGAATGAAACAGAGATTAAAATCTAAATTAATGGTTTCTTCCTACGATCAGACCTAATTTAATGGTAGGAACTACGCAGTTCTTTAACTTAACAAAAATTACAAAATGCTATAAACTTTAGTAGTGAAAGAGTAGAGCAACCTGACTAGCATTTCTCTCTCTGCTGCCTGGCTTTGATAAGTATTATGGAAACAACAATCTCAAGTCTTAGTTCCAGTGAGGATAGTGTGTGTGAAATCTGACTTGCCACATCTTACAGAAAATTTTCTGCATGGTGACCTTTTGCCAAAACAAATTGTATGGAGTTGCTAGCGTTTGCAGGTAGTTGGCAGTTTGCTGTTCAAAGCAAATATAAGAAACTCAATGTGCAGTGACAGTTATGAAAACTGTTGTGTCTAAACAAACTAATCAGAACACAGTTCCTGAGACACAGTGCTTTATAAATTATTTGTTTAAAGAGTGAGCTTATGGAAAGATGCATTGCATAACTCAGTTAGAAAAATGGAAGAATCTCTGCTTAAATATGACTGCATACTTCTCCTAAATACATCTTGAAAAATCATATATTCATATAAACAAGTACACATGTATTCAGTAATGCCTTATGCAACATTGTTTTTTCTTGTGGAGACGATACTATGGACAAAATCATATCCCTGACTCAGACAAAGTAACATTTCACATTAACAAGGAGACAATTTTTTTGAAATTTTTGATGGGTTTTAGTGCTTTTGGGTAGAACTAGTATTTTAATTAAAAAGAATGATGTATTGTACTGGCATAAGTCCCAGTAAGACCTAAGTGACTTATAGACCATTTACTAGTATAACAAGTGAAGATCTCCCCAATATCCCATTTATTTTCAGCAAAAAGCTTCCAATGGGTTCTCAATATTTTACTTTCCCCAAAAGCCTATCCTTAATTTTTCATAGAGAAGAAACAAAGTATAGCAATTGGATATAAATCAGTATTTCCCACTATATTCCCAATTTCAAATGCAGGCGCTCAGCCTTAAGTGTGCCATCCAGACTCCATTTACAATTTTAAACTTCTTTCAGCTTGTGGACCACAAAGATTTTCCAAAAAGCAGTATGAATCCTCCTGTCAGTATTTCTGCTGGCAATAGTCTTGGGGATTTTATTTGCCTTTCTCAGATCAAAAGTTGAGAGCCACCTATCTCTTCATTAGTCTGTGAAGAGTTCTGCACACTACTAGAGGATAATTCATCCAACCTCTTTAAACACCTATAGCAGTCTGAGTTAAATCACTCTCTAAAGACATCTGTCATTTTCATTGCAACTGTAGATGATTTTACTAATAAATATACCTGGAGGAAAATCCCACCAGGAGCATCAAAACTATAAAAAGAAGCCAGATGATTTTTTTAAGTACCCAGTGTTTTAAGTTGCTAAATTTACTCATTAAATACTCTTATCTGATATTATTCATTGTTTATTCTGGTTTACATTGGAGTAAAATATGATCATATCCATAAAACAAGTATTGTAAGAGACTCAAACAATAGCACCATGCCAACAGACCTTATCCCTAGAAAAATAATACATGATCTCATTTCAAACACTTTAAAAAAATAAAAAAAAAAATTGGAATACTGTTTTAGAGAGCCACAACAAAGATTTAACATTATTTTGGATACTTTAAACTGAGACGCACCCATATAACAGTGCTCTGTAGTTCAGGCTCACCAGTCTGTTTGAGAAGAACCAGCAGTGGAGATGTGAGGCAATTGTCAACACTTATCAAAAGAATCCCTCCTGTCCTCTCTTCTTCAGAAACACAGATGCATCTCCCGTTGTCCATCTCAGGTTTTTGAATATTCTGTGATGGAGAAAAGTCAGGAGTTTTGAGGATTCTTATCCCACTGGGAAAGCTGTCAAACTATCCATAATTTTTCTTTTAAAATAAAATTTAGAAATAGATTAACCAACTGAGAAACCAGCAAATGAAGGATTGCAGTCCTAGGAATTTTTCTGAAATCCCACTTGTTAGATTTCTACAGAGGAAACAACAGCTTGTGAGATGAACCACCATTTTGGATTTTGGGAAAAATGAGAAAGACATTCTGCTTGTAATAAGGACACTTACAGATATATATAGGACACTTCTTGCCAGAAAAGGTGATTGTCGAATAGCTCCAGAATGACTGCATTCAGACACTAAGGCAACTTCTTTCTTTGAAATAAAAGCTGTTCCCTTCATTTTCCCCCACATTTTTCTACTGAACTTCTAACAGAGTATCTTAGTAAGCAGATGATTCCTACCACACAAAGCCCAAGGATATCCAGGGCTTATATAACACAAGAGAAATAATAGAGCTGAATCTAATGGAGAACTGAGGTATGCAGTACTAGATTTTATCTAACTATCTTGTAGATTCATCAAAATGAATTTTCAAACTTCAAATATTTAAGGAAAAAAAGACCAAAAAACCAACCCTGTAGGGAGAAATCCGTTTGCATAGTTTTTATTTCTGTGAAACAGAAAACAACACAGATATCCATATGACTCCAAAGTGTCACTTAAAGATTGATGGAAAAAAAGCCACTTCAGTCTCATTCCCTAATGTCAGAGAAAAGCTGTTTCAGTTGCTTTTCTGTGGGGAAAAGGGTGGCACTCAGTAACCAGTTAGGTTGATCTCAGGTGATTATTTCTTATAGATATGTCAGCAGTCATTTTATTGATCCATTGTCAATTTTTCTAATTTGAAGAAAATTATTTGACTTCAGGGGAGCACTACAAACTTCTTGAACTCCACACTTTTTGGTGTGTGTGGCTCTTATTTATTTATGTTTAGCCCTAGCAGTTTCTACTAATCAGCTGCAGAATGCAAACAGAATTCCAGCTGGTCTTGGCAAGAGACTCTGCTGGGAAGTAACCCCAGACAGCTTCACTGTGGCAATTAAGCACTCATTCATTAGTAGTGTGAAAATATAAAGGCTCATGGAGGAAAACAGACATATATAACATCCAAACTTTTGAAGGAAAGATATTTGTGTTAATTTCACAGATTCCATTGCCCTAAATCAATTTATTTCAACCCTGCAAGAAGGTGGCTTGAACTGCAAACAGTGGTTTGTGAAATTTGTTTTCTTTCCTCCTAATGAAAAATTTCACCAAGTAATCCTCAGGAACAAACAAGGCCCACACTTCTGATCTATACACAGTCTTCTTCGTAATTTCCATGAACATTTTACAATGGGAATTAATCCAATATCATAGGCACACTGGACCAGCTGCTGCTGCAAATTGCTCGTGCTGTGATTCAGAATTAAGCTACAACTTATAGAAACTTGCGATTTTTGGGGGCGCTTGTGTGTACAGCTCTAATGTTAAACCTCTAAGCCTATGTAGGAAAAAATAATTTACAGAGGGCTGAGGGATGAGGTATAACTGAGGTGCTGGAATGAATCAGTGTCACTGAGAGCAATTTTGCTGTCAGCCATCGTTCAGTAGAGCATCTGACCAGATTCTTAAGAAGACCGTGATGGTAACCAAATGGGTTGCATTTGTAATCACTTTTATGCTTTGACTTAGGAGACAATTAATCTTGTAGACTTTAAAGAGAAGTTAAGTGCAACTACTGCCAAATGTTCAACCACTGAAGACATTCATGGATTCAGATGTTTTCTGGCAGGGAACTTATATCTGCTCTAAGGGAAGGCAGTGAGGGGAATCCAACCAAGATTGAATTTTTTTCCATTGTATCCATTGCTGATAGAAAATAGTGGAAGGACAAAAACTAAGACCTGGTTAAGACCCTTTCCTTTTCTGAAAACCATCTTGCAGTGGTCTGAAATACCTTCAAGTAAGTTGTGGTTACACTAGCTGGCATATAGAGCCAACAGCCCATTAGCCAGATGAAAATTGCTGCAATGTGACAGATGTTTGACTCCATTTCTGCCTGGAGGCTGGTGTAAACCAGTAACATTAGTTCTTTGCCAGCTGGATAATATTCCTACACTAGATATTATTTCTTGCTCAGGTAATTCAGTGACTGTCCATTCTTTGTTAGAAATGAAGGAAAAGAATCAGCCCAGGCAAAAGGTAATTAATCTTATTAAAACATACCAAAACACAACAACTGGAACTCATTACACTAAAACAAGATTGAGCTTCTGGTCTCAGTTTAATTCCTTGAAGATAAATGCCCAGAAGTAAGCACTTTTATCCCTGTGGAACATTTATTAAAACTCTTAAAAGAGAATCAACAATTGAGAATCAGCAAAAAGTCCAAATAACTAATTTGAACCATGCAGAATTATTCTAGGTCACAACTAATGAATCTGACAAGGTAGGGTATAGAAAATTGTGATAAGTGTATTTGTTCTATATTAAACAAACAGTCCACTCAATAAAAATTATTTGGGAATATTTCTTAAGTCAAATATACTTTACTTGAAATAACAAAATAAAACTAATAACATACAAATGTTTTTATTTATACCTACCAATTTTCTGAGAAAACTCCTATATTAGTATCTTGCACCTCAGTTTTTTGGTGGTCATTTACCTTTGGTAGTTACATTAAAAAGTAAAATTCCCAATTTTCACTATAGCCACACACTTCTCTATATAAAATCAGTAACTATTATTTATTATAGTTGTCAAACTCTGCCTTTAGTATTTGGCTAGTACCTTATTTATGTCACAAACACATTCTAACAACTCAGTTAAAACAAAATGTTGGAAACTTTTTTTTACTGAATTCTTCTGTAACAAACTGACAGAACAAAACCTCCTCTCCTTTCCCCAGAAACCATCTAGATTAGATGCTTTGTCAGCCTGATTCTAGGTGATATGGCTCTCAAGTTAACAAAAAAAAATTAACTAACATATGCATTCAAAAGTAGCTTTTGTTCACTGGTACAGAACCAGAGCCATTTTCAGACTACCAGGAACATGTGCAACTACATAAGCTATACAATTATAATGATGTTCTTTGGAAAGTAGTATTTGAAGAGTAACAAAACTCATAGTTTATTCAACCTGCATATAAAACCGTTGAAGTATAATACATTTATAACATTAAAAATGCATCATTAAAATTTAAAAGCAGGTGCAGTTACTCAATAAGCTAATGGTATAGTCTGGAGACTCCACTCAAGATTGTATTGTTGAAATCCCATTGGGATAAAACAGAGAGAGAAAAACAGAGGGAAGGAATTGGAGTGACCTTGCACCAAGGTGTTAGTGCCTGATCCTATGTTTCTGGTAGACTGTGGTTGAGCTCCACTCTGAGGATGTTTAAAGCACTGCATTTTCTCGGCTCTGAGTGGATGCATGCTACAAGTGAGCATGAAAAAAAGCAACAGCCAAATTCTATAGAGCGGTATCCGTGGATGACTCTGCATGACAATAAGCCAAAGAGTCTGATGAAAGAAATGAATTAATACATATAAACAGGAAAATAATAAAAATTGAAGCAAGTGACAGTTTCCCCCAACATTTTGAAGAACACATACATTCATAAAATGAACTAGTGTGATTCCTGGAGAAGGTGAATAAGTGAGCAGATTTCCACTTTACATTGTACAGAAATTAGTGATCTTCTCAAAAAAGCATCCATGTTTTCAAGAAGTTTTGTCCTGTTTAAGAGCTCCAAGACAATTATTTCATTTAACCAAAAGTTTAAATTCAAATTCCATTCCAATTTTGTAAAACAACCATTTGTTTGGCTTCACAGATATAAGACTCTTATCAGATGGAACACATCACAACTCCCTTTAGCCAGGAGTTTGCACCATGGGAACATGTATCTAGATCACAGCTAGTTTGGCTGGGAACTTAACATCTCCACTGTTTGATGTTTAGGATATTCTCCTTTGCTCTGAAATTAATCTGAACAGAAATTTGTTTTAAATCACTACATGGTGTAAATAGATCCATGCATAGTAAGTGGGGGAATTGAGGGATCCACCTCCAAAGTGCAGCATGAGGACAGTGCTATGTAACTAAGACACTTGACTTCAGTAGGAACCACATTTGGGTGAGTTCTCATTGAAGGCAAAACTTAAGTTGATTGTTTTAGATGATTATAAAATATTTGTTGCCTCAAATCTTGGGAATATTAGGGAGTTTCTCTGTTCATGTCATATTTTTGAAGGAAAGAAAAGTAGATCTGGACTGAAGGGGCAGAAATTATACAAACTGATAGTAGTAGGCTATCTACCAGGCAGCAGTATTCTTTTCAGGATAAAAAAGCTGTGCACTTAAAAACTGCATTTCAGTTCAGCCTGTGCTCAAGGTATTGGTATTTAAATGCCTGTGGGTTTTTGAGGTCTGCTGTATTTAGTATAGAACTGCAAGAATGTAGGCTAGTGCCAGGTAACATTCATGGGTTTATTCCCAGACAAAGTTTATAAATAATCACAGAATCACTTAGATTGAAAAATACCTCCAAAGTCATCAAATCCAACCAGTAACACAGTCCAAGTGTTACCAGTCCACCGAGTCCACCTCTAAATCATGCCTGTCACAAGTCTGCCACTCAGCCATGTTTGTAAGTGCCACATCCACATGACTTTTAAATGCCTCAAGGGATATGACTTCACCACTTCCCTGGGAAGCCTTTACTAATGCTTTATTGCCCTTTCCATGAAGAAGTTTTTCCTAATACCTAATCTTAACCTCTTCTGGCACCTTGATGCCATTTCCTCTTTTCCTATCACTTATTACTTGGGAGAAGAGACTGACCCCCAACTTGCTGCAACTTCCAGGGGTTGTGGAGAATGGTAAGATCTCTGATTCCCATGGCTCATGTTCAGCCAGCTGTCAAACAGCACTTGCTGGTCCTTTTCCACCAGGCAACTTCCCAACCACTCATCCCCCAGCCTGTAGCACTGCATGGGGTTGTTGCGACCAAAGGGCAGGACCCAGCACTTGGCCTTGTTGCACCTCACACAATTGGCCTTGACCAACCCAGCCTGTCCAGATCCCTCTGCAGAACCATCCTACCCTCCACAAATCAACACTTCCACCAAAGTTGGTGCTGTCTGCAAACTGACTGAAGATGCATTCCATCCCCTTTTCCAGATCATTGATAAAAATATTCAGTCCAATACTGAGTCCTGGCAAACCTCACTTACAGCCAGCCACAGCCTGGATTTATTTCTATTCACCACAGCTCCTTGGCCGTGGCCATCCAGCCAGTTTTTTACCCAGAAAAGTGTATACCTGTCCAAGCCATGAGTGCCCAGATTCTACAGGAGAATGCTCTAGGAAAGGGTGTCAAAGTCTTTAGCAAAGTCTGGGTAGAGAACACCCTACAGCCCTACAGCATTTCCCTTACCCACTAAGTAGATCACCCTGCCAAGAAAGGAAAGCAGGTCACTCAGACAGGATCTGCCTTTCATGAACACGTGCTGGCTGGACCCAATCTCCTGGCTGTCCTGTACAGACCGTGTGATGGCACTCAAGATTAGCTGCTCCGTGACCTTTTGTGGCACTAAGGTCGAACTGGTCTGTCATTCCCTGCATCCCTTCAGACTCTTCTTGGAGATGCACATAACATTTGCTAACTTCCAATAAACTGGGACCTCCCCAGTTAGGCCGAACTTCTGGTAAATGACTGAAAGTGACTTGTTGAGCATTTATGCCAGCTCCCTTATTACCCCTGGGTGGAACTCCTCAGGCTTCATAGACTGGTGTGTGTCTGTGTGTTGTAGCAGGTTGCTGACCATTTTTCCTCAGATTCTGTGAACTTCATTCTGCTCCCCATCTCTGTCTTCCAGCTCAGTGGGCTGTGAACACCAAGAACAACTGGTCTGACTAATAGCAAAGACTGAGGTAAAGAGGGCGTTAAATGCCTCAGCCTTTTCCTCACCCTTTGTTACTACAGCTCCTCCTGCATCTACTAAAGTACAGAGAGTCTCTTCAGCCCTCCTTTTGTTGCTCACTTCTTTATAGAAAGATTTTTAAAATGTTTCTTATGTCAATAACCAGATTAAGTTCTAGCTGGGCTTCGTATCTTCTAATTTTCTCTCTGCATAATTTCACAACATCCTCATAGTCCTCCTGAGTGACTTGCCCTTTCTTCCAAAGTTCATAAACTTTCCTTTTTTTCCCTGTGTTCCAGACAAAGCTCTCTATTCAGCCAGGTCATGTTCTTCCTTGCTGGCTGATCTTCCAGC
>VYXF01000685.1:244229-274004 GCA_013397295.1 Polioptila caerulea
CAGCACTTGGCCTTGTTGCACCTCACACAATTGGCCTTGACCAACCCAGCCTGTCCAGATCCCTCTGCAGAACCATCCTACCCTCCACAAATCAACACTTCCACCAAAGTTGGTGCTGTCTGCAAACTGACTGAAGATGCATTCCATCCCCTTTTCCAGATCATTGATAAAAATATTCAGTCCAATACTGAGTCCTGGCAAACCTCACTTACAGCCAGCCACAGCCTGGATTTATTTCTATTCACCACAGCTCCCTGGCCGTGGCCATCCAGCCAGTTTTTTACCCAGAAAAGTGTATACCTGTCCAAGCCATGAGTGCCCAGATTCTACAGGAGAATGCTCTAGGAAAGGGTGTCAAAGTCTTTAGCAAAGTCTGGGTAGAGAACACCCTACAGCCCTACAGCATTTCCCTTACCCACTAAGTAGATCACCCTGCCAAGAAAGGAAAGCAGGTCACTCAGACAGGATCTGCCTTTCATGAACACGTGCTGGCTGGACCCAATCTCCTGGCTGTCCTGTACAGACCGTGTGATGGCACTCAAGATTAGCTGCTCCGTGACCTTTTGTGGCACTAAGGTCGAACTGGTCTGTCATTCCCTGCATCCCTTCAGACTCTTCTTGGAGATGCACATAACATTTGCTAACTTCCAATAAACTGGGACCTCCCCAGTTAGGCCGAACTTCTGGTAAATGACTCAAAGTGACTTGTTGAGCATTTATGCCAGCTCCCTTATTACCCCCTGGGTGGAACTCCTCAGGCCTCATAGACTGGTGTGTGTCTGTGTGTTGTAGCAGGTTGCTGACCATTTTTCCTCAGATTCTGCTCCCCATCTCTGTCTTCCAGCTCAGTGGGCTGTGAACACCAAGAACAACTGGTCTGACTAATAGCAAAGACTGAGGTAAAGAGGGCGTTAAATGCCTCAGCCTTTTCCTCACCCTTTGTTACTACAGCTCCTCCTGCATCTACTAAAGTACAGAGAGTCTCTTCAGCCCTCCTTTTGTTGCTCACTTCTTTATAGAAAGATTTTTAAAATGTTTCTTATGTCAATAACCAGATTAAGTTCTAGCTGGGCTTCGTATCTTCTAATTTTCTCTCTGCATAATTTCACAACATCCTCATAGTCCTCCTGAGTGACTTGCCCTTTCTTCCAAAGTTCATAAACTTTCCTTTTTTTTTCCTGTGTTCCAGACAAAGCTCTCTATTCAGCCAGGTCATGTTCTTCCTTGCTGGCTGATCTTCCAGCACATGGGTATGGCCTGCTCCTGCACTTTTCAGATTTCCTTCTTGAAGAATGTCCAGCTTTCCTGCACCACTTTGTTCTTCAGGACTGCCTCCCAAGGCACTTTATCAACCAGACTCCTAACCTGGCCAGAGTCTACTCTCTGTAAGTGGGAATTTTACTGACCCCCCTCCTCACATCACCCACCAGTCCTTTCTCTGTTTGCAAACACCAGACCCAGTCAGGTGCCCTCCCTAGTTGGCTTAGTCACCAGCTGTGTCAGGAAGTTATCTTCCACACACTTCAGGAACCTCCTAATGAATTGGCCAGGTCTAAAAAGAATCAAGATATATGTTTATATTTTGTTCATTTTTTCAGTTGTCATCTGACAAAAATATAAAAAAATAAATGCCGCTGTTGACAAAAAGGAAGTGAAGAAGAAAGAGGTAAAAAGAGAGAATTTTAAAATACTGCTTCAATCCTTCTGCAGATTATTGGGCATTTTGTCAGTGATCAATAAAATTTTATGATCCCCCAATATTGGCTCAAAAAGCTTTGCAATGTCTGTAAGGCATTATGAAACGTGAAAGTTTTATAAAACATCAAGCTCCCACAGCTTCCAGACACACTTAAATAGTGGGGCATTGCAGTGGAAGTCAGAAGTTTCTGTAGGAAATGTGCAAGGAGCTTTTTATAAAAAACAGCACAGCACTGGGGTACCATTCACTAGGTGATGGGAAAATATGTGTCCTCTCCTGCCTACTCTGAAACAACTGTCCTCTGTGAGAGATGAAGGGTTTTTTGGGTCCTGTTCCTTCAAACATGCCTAAACAGGAATATGCAGAAGTAGCAAATTAAGTGCAGAAATACATAATTCATGTATATGTATGTATGCATTACGGAAATTGTCTCCTTCACTGAGCAAAGCTTTGTCTTGGAATTGATATGGATATACACCTTCTGAATGTAGGCCACACAGCATCAGGCTATACAGCTTACAGCACCATCTCACTGTGTAAAGAGACAAAAACGAGGCAAAATGTCACAGACTCAAATCCTACTGCTGAAAAGCGGTGTGCTAAATTCTGCTTAACTGACACACAACCTGAAGGCCTGCAAAGAAGGACATTTTTGAGGTGTAAATTCCTTAAACATAGTTGGCATGCATGCCCCAAACATGAAAATATCTGAGCTATGCACACCTGAAGTATACATAACATTATGGCCCAGCGATGCACGTGCTCTTTCTCCATACGGAAGTATTATGCAAGATTCAAACTAAATGATACAATATCTCAATGAGCTTACACTTTTAAAAGAATACAGTTAACATTTCCAGAAGCAGATTAACTCCCAGTATAATTAGAAGTTAAAAAAGATCACTATGATTCAATATGTTACATGTTTCTTGAATTGCACTGGCAAAGTACACTGCAAATTGGCCCAGAACTCATTTTCAGTTCGGAAGTTGAAACTGTCATTTATTTTCTGCCGATCAAACAAGGAAACTTAGTTTGGTATGCTCTTAAGTTTTCTATCAACATAAATGAAATAGTTAATTTTTCAGTATTTGTTGTTCATTATTCACTAAAGAAAATTATCTGTTTTATAATTTATCATTGATGTTCTATTTATGTACTGTGAGTGGTTGTCATAGTTTGTTTTTCATCTTTCAAAAATTAAAGATGAACTAGTTCTTTTGTTGTTATCCACAAATGAAAGAAATGAAAACTTGTTCTTCAGGTTCTAAATCTATATGCTTGCACTGACAAAATATTTCTCTCAAAAATAGTCACCTTCATTGTGAACTTTGCCCAGTTCCTGGTTTATTGGAGAATATATTAAATAGTATATTTAGGAGAATACTACATAACTGACTGTTTGATCCAGAAAATTTGCATTATATCATTAATATATTTTCAATAATGTTGTATATTCAACAATTTTAAAATATTTTCATATATACTTCTCCAAAGTAGAAGCCAAGACTTATAGACAGATACTTTTATTTCCAACTCAGTTTCTTTTTAATTGCTAGTCCTTTTGACTTTTGAGTCTTGTCCTTACAACAGTTAGTTGAGAAAAAAATCCACCAGGTGTTCAAATTCGTAAACACAGATAAATTTTGCAGTGCCTACAGAAAAAGCTGATGAATATTCTTACCACAAGCTCATGTCCATATGTTTAGACACTCTACAACTACAGTATTTTATGTATAGGAAGCTCAAGTTTGAGCATAGCATCTCCTATGTATGACATTGCAGTGCCTATTCAGGGGCATAAGCATACACAACCACAGTGTCTTAAATTATAGATTGCCCAAACAAAGTTGGCAGATACAGGCAGTGCAGAAGACCACATTCTTTCTGACCAGTAGCCAAGGAAGGGATACCCCGAGGAACGAAAAAGGCACCATCTGCAGCTGTCACTAGGGAATAAAATCTTTCCTCTCATATTCAAAACAGATCATATAGAGTACTTTGCCTGAAAACTGCACTTCAACTTCCTGAAACAGTACTGAAGAACAGTTTTGGGAAGATGTGTTAAAAAAACCTCACACAGACTTGGGTTCAATGAAGAACAAAGATGGTAAGATCAGCTGTGAATTTGTCTTCCAGTGACCTACTTTAAAAGTATGCAAGTTCTAAATTGCATCATATATGTCTTATGCATGATCACTGAATCCCAAGGGTAAGGTCAGCCACGCCCACCATGACCATGCTTGGTACAGCCCAACTGTCTGATAGTGAGTGTCACAGGGGAATGCTCAGACAGGAGTGTCTGAGTGGATCCATGTCTGAATTCCTGTATGAAAAATTACTGGGAGATTCCATGTAACAAGAAGCCAGCCCATGCGCTTGTATGGCTCCCTGATGACTCAAATCACTTTTTTCATTGATGAGGTGTGAGACTGGGCAGTGATTGACAGGGACTTGGAGGAACAAAAAGTATTTTGAGAATAAGATTGAGAGAATGATTTAGAAGTGTTTGACATTATATTTAAGTATGGTTGATAAGTGGTGATAACAATTGGTGATAACATTACCAACATGCCTCTTTTCTTAAAGCACTTAAGATGTATAGGAGTTAGGCATGTAAGTGACTTGTTTCAGGAAATACAGACAAAAGTGGACGTCTCAAGCAGAAAGTGAGTTGACCCCACAGGGAAAAACAATCTGTTAAGAACCCAAAACTCTTGGCAAGCAGCCCAGACCCATATCTTTTCTTAGATAAAATTCTTCACAATGTACAACAGAAGGGAATGTTAAAGGAAATGAAAAACCTGGATTGCGATACTAAAGCTTTTTATTTGAGTTCCCAACTAATTGCTTACAGACATTCTAGTAACAAGTCAGGGCATTTACCTGTGTTTCAGTAAACAGTACAACAGCCACAAAGAATAGCATATTCATTAGTCTCTGGGGTAGTAAAATATTATTATCTTCAATTTCAGTGTGTACAGTATCATTTACAAAACAATTGGGTAGTGCAGACACAATAATAATTTGGAAGGCATAGAATTCCTTCTTGAAAAATCACAATATTAACTCCCCTATGCTTAAGGAACTGGTTTGACTGGGTGTACAGTAAATATTTCGTAACATGGATATTTTAAAAAATAAGTTTAAAAGCTCAAGGACATCAAATTCCATACCACAAGTGTAAAAAAATTTAGAATGTCACTACACAAGTTCTAGAGTTAACTCAGCACAAATTCTGTGAATGCACCAACAGGAGAGTGATCTTTCCCATAAAAATAATTGGCAACAAATTCATCTTAACAGATCTCACAATCTGCACTCAACACAAGGCACTATTTGGAAGTATTGTGTAGTAACTGGGGCACACCCTGTGTATTTATGTGAAATTTCTACACTTACTCACACAATAGATTTTTCTCTGCATAATTTTTCAGTATTATTTACTTCAAAGGTGGCTTTTCCTTAGCTTTCAAACAGTTTTTGGTGGACTACATATTAATAATGTTCTGAAATATACAATTTCCTCTGAAAGGATGCAGTTACAAACTATAATGATATAGAGTTACAGACTGTATTCAGCCCCAGTGGGCTGAACATGGATTGTCCTGTCCCATTTTACAGTTAAACAATGACTGAATTCCCTGCTAATGAGGTTTTGGAACTCTATATTTTGTTTTCAAAATAGTTTGCATTCTACAAATTTGTAGTTTTAATGATTACTATAGGCCTTTTGTTTTGAAAAATATATTTTCACTGTTAAGGGATTTTTTTTTTCCTTTATGTAAATTAATCAGTGGTAGTAAATTCTGCAGTTCAGTTTTGGTAAATATCATCTGCAGTGGGTTTTAAAAACAGACAAAGAAGAAAATATCCTAACTTGTGTCATATATGTCCATTTTCAATAAAATTATTGGTCACATCCAGTTCTACAAGAGAGAGAAACAGATGTATTTAGTAACTCCTGTTTCTAAAACTCTGGAGATGAGAAGTGAGGAAGCAAGGAGCATACCTGAAATTTAAGTTGTTTTTTTGCAATATCTGCTACTCAGATACTCTCCTTTGTTTCAGTTGGAGCTTTATAATGTTTTTGTACTTATCCTTATAGTGACAAGTAAAGACAAATCATTGCTTCTGTGATATAAACGGGGAATTTAGGCGAAGAGAGGGATAGAGGGATTTGTTCAAGGTCACTCGAGCACTCTAAAATAATGCTGGAAAATGAATTTTTCTACTCCCAAGCTAACAAGTTATTAAATCACATTTCCTCTCAGTGTGGTATTATACTCCAATTTGAATTTGGGGGGGTTTTATAGACTACTTTTTCTATTAGTAGCTGGAGGGATGCAAAAAGATGGAAAGGGATGGAAGTAAGACAGTAACAATGAGAGAAAGATCTTCTCTTACTGCTAGAGTGAAAAAACATGCTACAAACAAGTTTCATTTCATAATACAGAGAAGGCAGAGCTATCTCATGGCACAAAGTTTCTGTACACAACAGAAAAATATTAATACCCATTCTCTCAAGGATGCCACCTTGTATAAGGCAAATTTCTCTTCAGCCCGGCATTAAGTTATCAGTATCAGTCGACGTATATCAGTGATCCACGTTCAAAACAAGGAAGTAAGTTAAGGCAAAAAGATAACATAATTGCTTAAATGAGGTATTTAAACACAGCAGGGCACTTGAAAACATGTGGGTGTAAATTCGCTGAGAAGAGGGGGCTGACCTGTGTTCATTCCATACCTGTTCCCTCCCTTCACAGGAATGAGGAGCCGCCACCAGGCTGACAGTGTATGGGCACAGTGATCCCAAAACCTTAACCCCTTTATTCTTCAGAGTATCCAAATCTTAATCAAAGCACACACAGACTTTCCTTGTGGTACTTAGTGATGTATTTGCAACAAATATCTGGGAAGCTTTGGATTTGGGAGGAGGAGAAAAGATGTGCAGCCTTGTACATTAAATATTTGAATATGTTTGCCTTTCCTTTGTCCTCTTACTTTACATATGTCATTTGTTTTCCGACAATGTGAACTTTATTTGAGGTCTTGTCAAGCCCAGCCTGTGTTTTTACAAAGAGAGAACCATGTGGACACAAATGGGTTCTGTGGATGTTTCTCAAGGGGTTGAGAGGGAGACTGTTTCCTCTTTTTTCCTTAGAGGAGAAACTACACCCATATATTTCAAGTTTGGTTTAGTGATTTAGACCTAACTTCTATTTTTGAAGAACAAGAGGGAAAAAAAAAAAAAGAAAGAAAAATAATTTAGATCAGTTCTATGAATAACTGGGCACTTATAATTTAACAGCCCAGTTCTGATCCGAGTAAAACAGTAATTCCCTTGAAGTTGGTGAAATGGTGCTGGATTTACCTCAGGGCAGAATTTGGCCCCCCGCTAGTGATCCAGCTATTAATAGATTTGCATTGAGAAAAATCATTGAATAAAATAATTACCTGTCTTGTCAGTGGAACTGTTCTTTTTTTTTTTTTTTTTTAATGTCCTACATAAAATCCTTAGACCAAAATTCAAAGCGATGTAGAATAAATTAATTAATTGGGGAATTAATTGGGCCATGTTGCCTTTTTTAAAACTAAGCTGTGTTTTAGTTATATTTTGTTATGTGCCCAAAGGCTCCTGGGCATGGATGGCCTATAAATACAAATGGATAACATTAAGAATAAAGCTACCACAAAATAGTTTCTCTGTTTTCTCCACACAGGTCTGAGAGCAATGACAGTGGAGCAGCAGTGAAGAAACAGCTGGGGCTGTGAGAAGGTGCCATGGAGAAGATTGTTTTGCCAACAGAGATGAGTATGTTTCAACTCATTGTTCTTTCCCACCTCCTCCTCCTTCAGCCTCCTCCCCAGTCCTTCACTGACTTTTCATCTTTGTTCATATTTGGCAGCATAACGTAGCTCCTGTTTCCATCCTGCTCACATTCTCTCTGATGTGATTCCTGCAGGAGTTATCTCAGGCAGCTCCTCCTTGCAGGTTTTTCCCTTCTTTTAGGCCTGAAACCCTCCCTGTCTACTTTGTTTAACCTCAGCTCCACCACACCCACAAGTGCTGTGTAGAGCAAAACCCTATAGATCTGCAAGTACCATCTTTATTTTTCATGCTTCCCTCTCTTTTTTCACCTGTATGTTTTACTGTTTCTTCAGGCAGTATGAAAATATATCTTACATTTAAAAAAAAATACTTAAAAAGAATCTTTTGACTTTACCAATTCTTGATGTAAAAAACCCACCTGGCATTTTGACAGCAAATGATTAAAAGCCTTTCTCAGTATTTTACAGGCAAATATGAATTTTAACAAGATAACTAAACTTACAGAAATGAAATATTCTATTGTTGTCTAATGCTAAACTAGCTGTCAAGTTTGAGACACTTGCAGTTAGTGTTAGGAATGATTAGAATGAAGATATGTTGAAAAGAAATACAGGCCAGGTTTTGCTCATGTGTTGCAGATATAAAATTCAGATTTATAGACTCTTTGGATGACACCAGCAATAAAATGGTGATTTTGTTCTGGGGTTTTACATTCTGCTCCACAGATTAGTATATATCATGTGCCTACATTCATGTTTTAAACGTTCCAGTTCTTGACGTACTTTCAAGTTAAGGTATGAGAAAACTTTGCTAAGAATGGGTTGTCAGGAATGCTAGAGTAATTAACTAAAAAAATGATTTTTTGTAAACTTACAAGAAGAGACAGTGAGAGAAAAAGTAAGCTTGAAGTGCCAGTGGGGAGAGAGAGAGGCAGAGAGGTCAGGAACCCAAACAGCTTTCTGAGGAAGATGTGGGAGAGGAGTGAGATGTATGGACCTCTGTTCAAAACTGCATATGAAAGGAATAAGGCTAATGATTAAGTATAAGGACCTGGATGAACTGTGTGTGGTACACTGAAACAAGGAAACAGTGAGACCTCTTCACCTAAACAGGGCGAACAATGACGGAATATGGCTGAAGTAGCATTGATATTCTTCCCTCATAGCTGGTCCCTTTTTTACGTGCTTTCTAATCACTGTGAAGAGTACTGGCATCCTATCTGTCAGTCAGGCCCATAACCCCAATGTCACTGATGGCTGAGGTATCATTAACCTTCCAGCAAAGCTTTCAACAAGTCTAGTAGTTTCTTGTTATGCGGTATCTCAGCATGCACATCTTCCACTCACTCGTGTAGCCAGGCACACACACAGAGGGAACTGGTGTTGTCTAATCTGGAGAAAAGCAGTTTCAGAGAAGACCTTATCCCTCTCTATAATTACCTGAAAGGGGGTTGTGGCAACGTACAGGTCTGTCTCTTCTCCTGGATAACAAATTACAGGGCAAGAGAAAATGGCCTTGAGTTGTGCCAGGGGGAGTTTAGATGTTGTATTAGGAAAAAAAATCTTCACTGAAAGAATGGTCAAGCATTGGAACAGACTATCTAGGGAAGTGGCAGAGTCCCCATCCCTTGGAGGTATTTAAAAGATGTAGATGTAGCATTACCAACTAGTGGTGGACTTGGTAGTGCTGGATTAATAGCTGGACACAGTGATCAGCTGGGCACAATGATCTTAGAGGCATTTTTTAACCTAAAAATTCTATGATCCTACCCCAGAACCTACTTCTGGAACTTACCAGAAGACAGATTGTTCTCAGGATGTGTTAACTTTTCTGTAGAGCTCTCTTAGTACCACTTCTCTAATTTTGGTGCTGTCTTCTTTGTCTTAAGAATAGCACTGTGTCAATACCTGTGAACAAAGAATGATGTGGACTGGAAGTTTATCTAGATTCATGAATATTAAAATGTTATTTTACAACAGTTTGATTGAACTAGAGTTTGCAAACAGATAGTCAGCACTTAGAACTCTAGATATGTTAGTTGTGATTGCTCTGAATGCATGTTTTTACCACATGATGTTTTGAATCATGCACTTCCATATATATTTCACGTTCAAACGTTCAAGTCTAAAAAGTTTGGGGATAACATTGCGCTTCCCAAGTCGTGACACTAGTATGTGAGACAGAGCTTTGAATTTAGTGACTCCTTTAAAATTACCTTTTCTGCACAGTCATATAAGCTTCTCTTCCAAGCAAATTCAGCAGCTGGACCAAATGAAAAGCTGTGAGTAAAACACTGTTCCATGTGCATGGATATGGCAGAATCTTTTCTACAAAGGTTGATGTGATCTGTCTGCAAGTATGGAAAATTCACTGCTATATTTATGACTAAAAATATGAAAACATCTTCATATATTAAATGTGTGGCATTGGAATTCCCATCATGAAGACAAAAAAATGAAGAGATTGGGATGCTGAATGAGCACATGGCTTAAATACACAGAAGTTGGAGGGAGGGAGGTTTCACTCATACAAGCAAGTCTTGGCCAACTCCATCAACATTGTTCATGGATTTTGTATTCAAAGTACCCCTAAAAGTTAGGCTGAGTTCACAAATCTGAGGCAAATTTGCAAATTTTACCTTAAGAACAGCTAGGATCATTTATCTCTCTACAGTACCTTCCCCCAACATTGCTTCTCTGGCTCTAACTTGAGAGCTACTAATACTATCCTGTATCAAAGGAGACCAAAATGAAGGAGAAAAAAAAGAGAACAAGGAAATAAAATGTCTCAGTGCTCTTGTCTTTGCTGGAATTTGTACATCAGCCATTAATATGTATTTCTCTACAAAACCTGTGATTTTTTTTTTCTGTTTGGTAAAGATTAAATGGAATGTGAGGCACAGTCTTCAGACTAGGTTTAAATTCATGATTAGCCTAATTTTAATTTAAAAAATTCCTTTGAGAAATTAAAATTTAATATGAGAAGGTGTGTATAATGTAACTATTATAAAGAAAATCAGACATTACTTCGGTATCCTGTAAGACAGGTTTTTGACTTAAGCAGAATGCATGCAATAAAAATGTAACCAAAATGATGGGCATAAGTAACTGAAAAAATCTGATTATAAGAAGGCAAAGTAGTTTAACACATGACCACATTCATAAGTATGAAATATTATAATTCTATTGTCTATTCTTTCTGTGAAAAGTTAGCTCCTTCAGGAATGTCTTAATGAATAATAAAACTGACTTGATTTTCCCACTGCAGTCAACTTTGCTGTCAGGCTATTAATGATTCATAATGACTGTATGTTTAATAGTTTTATGCCAGATAAAAGCCGTCCAACAGAAGCAAGTAGCCAGCATCACTTCTGCAGCTACTCTCTTGATATTTTCAGTAATATTGGTAAAAACAATCTCTAAAAATGCAGAACAGCTGAGTTACAGTGGGAAAATGGTTTTAAATCACTCAATAACATCAGTGCTGAAGTCATATAAAATTCTTTATTACATTACCTCTGCTGTAGAAGAAAACACAGAGGACAAGCTTGCATGTGGTTCATAAAAAATGGCATATTTTCCTATTTATATAATTTCATATTTTTGTATATTTTATTTTCATAATACAGTGATTTGGATAACACAACTAGCCAAAGCTTAAATGAGAATAAAATGTGTACTCTGAGAATAGCTGAGAAGAATAACACTCAAATCAGTTCTGCATAAGATGATAAACATCCAGACTGCTCTGAAGCTGCAGGAGTTTATCTACTGTGTATGTAAATGTTTTTCTTTTCTTTGAGGAAAGCCTTTGCAAGAACAATGTCCTTTAACAAAGGTCTAAAAATGCATGTGAAAACCAAACATAATAACACTGTTATTCTGCCACTTATTAACAGAACAACAGGTCTTACAACAATTAGATATGAATATTGCAAACTGAATTTAATATTAAGCTGTCTTTGAAATGCCACTTTGCAGCAGGTTTTCAAATGCTTAAAGCACAGCGGGAGGCTAACTCCATCTTCAAATATTAAATCAAAACCTTTTTTTAACCTGATAAATTTTTCTGAAGGCAAGTTCCCCTATTCAAGAGAGAATTATTAAACTATCAGGCAAGGAAACTAAACCTCACAGCCTATTCTTGGCACACGGTGTGTACCCACAATGATTAAAAACAATAATGGAAAGGATTAATGGCATCTTAGAATAGTGTCTGAGAACATTCTTAACCAAACACGGGGTATAAACTGCTAGTAAGTCCAGTGAAATGGAAACAGCACATACTCAAACATGGTCCCACTTTCTCAGCTAGAAATCTCACGTTAAATACAGGTCCGTTAGAAATGTTTCCCACATCCAGTTATGTGCCATTGAAAAGACCAAAGATCTTCAGAAAATGGTAAGTGCAAGGACATCTCACTGAAGAACACCATAGAAGATTCACAGAGACACATTCTGTGCTTGAATACCTGCTCCTAATAGCAGCAGGAACTGTATGCAGTCTTGATATATTTGGCCCATATTAGTGACAGAAACCATGTATTAAGCCATTTAAAACAATACATTTCACAGAATTCTGTCCAATCCACTTTGCAATGTCCCAAGTGAAAAAGCTTCCCTTGGAAGATAGCCTAATAGTGACAATTGGCAGGAAATATACCTGGTTATTTTGCCTGCATCTATCTACTATTTTTCTTTTCAGCCTTAGCTCAGTTGTGCCAAGACTTGTATCAGACAATTCTTTTCCGGCCCTGACAGTTCCAGGACATTTCCAATGTGTAATGCTCTTCCTTTAAACATTGCTATGTAAGTATTCACATTTAGCTTATTAATTCCCACCCTCTCCACCCAATGTCAACAATTTCTTGTTTCCTAATTACTTTGGCAGTTTCTAAACTGCAATCCTGATAATGAGATATCCAGGAAGGAATGCAGTACCGTGGATGGGATCACACATAGTCCTAGTGAAAAGGACTACTCTTTTCATACTCTGGCGAGGTGCTTCATTCCAAAATGAATGGAAAATTTTTGCTATCACTTCACATCAAGGTTCACAGGTCAATTTCCCATTTAATAATGTACACATAAATCCTTTCAGTTTCTGTGTGGTATTGGTATTTCAGATTATTTTGTTTGTTAACTCACACCAGCCCAGCATGTAACTGACTTCACTGTTTTCTATCCTAATCTCTCTGGGATGCCTTTCATTGCTCTTCTATCTTTGTAATGAATCCTCTCATTGAATTTACTGTCTTCCAAATTATTAAAGTTAAGCTAGAAGACTGAATCTAAACTCCACTGATATTCTTTAAGATGCTTCCTCATATGAGAAAAAAATGACATCAATTAGTTGACACATACGTAATTTTCACGTCGCTCATTCACACGATAAAGGCCCTGGCTGAAAATATTTTCATGCAGGTTTTTTTTTCTATATGAAACCAAAACTTGCATGCATTTAATCTACTGTTCTCTTTTTTTTCCTTTGGACTATTTCCACAGCACCACAATATTTCTCTGTGATTACTCTGCATGTGTGACCTCAAGCAACCTATCTATGTTGTTTCCAAATTAGGCAGGCTCATGTCCTGGAGGAGGGGAGCAGGCTCTGGATTTGCCTCTAAGCTGGTATCTGCCTCCTCCCAGGCGAGATGGTGCCAACCAAGAGGTTTTTGTTTTGTCTAAGGGAAATTTTTTGTGCAGGGAGGCACAGTCTCAGCTGCACCGCTGGGCCGCCACATCCTGGGCCACCCTGCTGTGAGGTTGTGTGAGGGTTTCTCCACGTCTGCTTCAGATTTTAAGCTCACCTGATTGATTTCAGGCTGGACTAGAAAAAAAGCTTCAAGATCCAACTGTGATTTCACCTGGAGAAACTGAAAATAAGAGCAGCATGTTTTTATCCCAGGTCACACTGAATAAATATCAAGACACAATTCAGCTCATTTTCACGTGATAGAGTTCTTTTGAGAGTAGGGGTCTAAGAGCCCTCAGGATTCTAGGAGAGGTACAATATGCTCAAGACTTATGGCTACACTTGAGGTTCATAAACACTAATATAGACTCATGCAATACCTGTACCCTAATAGTATTTGGAATTTATAAAATTCAGCTACCTGCCTTCACTCCCAATGTCAGTGCTAACAGGAATATCTGGCTATAAAGATATTTAATCCCTTCTGATTACAGTACTGCATATTTATGGATAGATACAGAGGCTGGTAGGATGTATCCTTCCCTCAAGTATCCTCTGCTTTCTCCATAAAGTTATTATCATCTCTTATCATAATATCCTTTGCAAACACTTGGCATTATTTTTGAGGTTCTCTGACTCATATAAACATATTGCATGTATTGTTTTCACCTCTCCTTTTTATATTCTTATAAATGTCCTGGATAGTCTCTCAAAAGCTAAGCTTGCAGTTTTAAGTTCTTTATCTCCTTTTGTGTGGTGATCTGCAGCAGAAGTTAATTCTAATTATTTCTTTTTATTTATTTATTAATTGCTAATAACTTTATGCACAAAAAGTCGCTGTCATAGCAGTCTTCCAACCTGAAACTGTGGCATTGGCACTGTATTTTGACATACAATGTTACTCTCCAGCATCTTCTTTTTTCACCTCTCCACTTGAGGGAACACCTGAGATTTTATATCACAACAATCACTCAAGCCAATTTCAGCTGTGCCCACCATTTCTGAATTAACAAATGCACTGCATTTTTCTTGTCTATTTTTATCAAATATGTCTAAGCACTCATAGAGTTCATTGATACTTTACATGTATTATTTGTATATTTGTACATGAAAATACAAGTTTCCAGGTATTTCCATCTTCCTTCACTATGTGAGTGAACGCATTATGATTCCTTGTAAAATTCAGATCTGATTTTAAGAGTACCATGCCATTTCTTCCTACAATCAAACAAAGCAAAAGCAAAGCAAACCAAATAAAAGAACATTCTCAGAAACCTCAGATTTGAATGACTTTATTTTTAACTTATTTGCTTAAATTAAAGCTTAAATAAATCAAGCAAGTTTCTTACTCCTCCATAAGTATTTTGCTGATCTTTTATAGTCTTTAGTGATGATCTCTCTTCTTACCCACTCCTAATATTGGAAGGAAATCATGCTATCATTAGGAATTTTCGATTTCCAGATCTATTTTAGAATTCCTGAATTTGTTCTCAGTATATTCCAGAAAATAAGGTCAAGTGTGTCTGAGTCATTCTGTAAATTCACAGGTATTAACCAGGAAACCTCTCATTTTTGTTCTAACATTGCTACATGGGTGTCTGGAGGTGGATGACACTAACCTTTCCTGAAGCCCAATTTTTTTTAGTATTCTGATGTGCCAGCAAAAGGATTGAACATCTATTTCCTCTTTTAGTGTTTCTCTTTAAATTATTTTGGGGATTCTATTGTCTAAGAAGGTTGTCTTAATGCCATTTCCTTTTCAATGGCAAAATATCCATGGGAGTAAATAAGTTTAAAATGTTCTGTATGTGATCTCTTAATTTTCTTTTTCTAGATCTCCTATCTCTTATTTCCCAGCTCACTCCCTGTCTTAATGCCTTTGGTCCTCATCCTGCCATTTGCCTAGTTTACTTGCCTTCATTCTTTAGCAGCCTTGTAAGTCTCTAAACCATTATCTCAAAGGAAACCAAGTAACAGATACAAGTGAGGTTGACATTCATGTAATTTACCTCATCAAAAGGTTAGATGTTTGGCCTAGGTGAACTGTCTTAACTTCCTCTATCTGACCCAGAGAGAATGGTACTTCCAGCCTGTGATGTAATCCAAACAAGTTTCTAAACAAGGTGGAATAAATCATCTTCTGAGGAGATTTCCTCTGGACATGTCCAGTTCTTTCCAGTACTTTTGGGAAAAAATGGATACTGACTGTCTACTTGCCTCTCATACAGACAGCTGAATTTAGTAGAGAAATTTTTATACTTCCCATGTTCCCTAAAAACTGAAATCAGCCATACCTACTGTATCAAGACACATACGTGTTCTCTCATGCCTTTGAAATCAACTATAATTTGATGAAGGTTTTAAAAAAAGTTACACACTAAAAGTGCTATCTGCCAGATGAACATCAGCATTCATTAATTCACCTTTGGAGTTCTCATTATTTTCCTCACTTCTAACACACACTGCCTGTCTCCTGGAAGTAGGACATCTGGAAACAAAGCGGGAATGTTAAATCCAGAATAACACACTGAGTGAACCAAACTAGTATAGCAATGGAGGTAATAATCATTTTGCCTTGTGTTTGGGGTTTTTTGGAGGGTTTTTTGTTGTTGTTTTTTTTTTTTTAAAGAAATCTAAGTTAGTGTGTTTTGTGTCATTTGTGGTTATGGTATGACCGAGATTTGGAACATGTGAACCCACAGTTCCTAAGAAGTTTAGTATTTCGTAACTCCTAGCTGTGATGGATTTGAAACAGGCACCAGTGGTAGAATTTACCTGACTGGGAGACATGAGTTACAGCATTTTGGAATAGAGAGATTTAAAGCATAAATCTTCTGCATCCTCGATGACTATTTTAAAAGTCTCATTATCATATATACATGGGTAGCACTATAACACTTTTTAAAAATACTAAAATAGTGATTCAATTGTCTGTAAGTGCTTCTCCTGGTGTATAACTGTAACCATTTAGGAGTTGAAGACTTCATGAATAGATTAGTCTAAATGACTTTTTACAGTGAATGGAAAAAGGCATCCAAAACACAGTTCTCAGCAGATGCAGTACATGCCCAAAATACAGTTCTCTGCAGGTGCGGCACATGCAAAGTGAGATGAATCATCTTCCAGGGATTCTTCATCCACCAAACATGGAAAAATTCAACTTTTAAATAATCAGAGCTAGAGGGAATAAATACCATGGTACAAAAAACCCCAACAAACAAAGAAGATGTAGATGTCCAGTCAGGGCAGTTAGTTTTGTACTTATTGATTGTTTCATGTCCACATGCTTTTCAGGACTGGGAAAAGGCCCCTTAAACTAGAAGAAAGTTAAGACTTCACATATCTTTCCCATGTTGTCTGCTGACTGCCCTGGCAAGTCTGCTTCACAGTGCTTTTTTCACAGAACTCTTCCAGCACAATCTCCATCAAGTCTGTGTTCCTGCCTTGAGCAGACCCTGAAACTTTGGGCCTTACAGAACCCAACAGGAAAGGCGCATAATGTAGGTGGTGCTTCACATGAGCAAATGGAAAGTTTTAACAGTCATTAGATTGTGAAGCAAGCCTATTACAAAGCTTGTGAATATTTCAACAATACAACTCTGTCTGAGAGCATCCTCTGTTAGTCCAGGTCAGCTGCCAGCAACCACAAACCACATGAATGGAGGAACATGCAGCAATCAGGAATCATATAAGGACAGCCACTGGGAAAGAAAGTCATCAACTGCCATGATCACAAGCCTTATTCAGGTTAGAGGCAGAAAGAACAACACCATTGATCAGCACAAAATTCTCTCTCTTTTCTAGTGTATCTCCTCTGGATCACAGCTACTCCGAACACTGTGCTGCGGGTGGAAAAATACAGGTGCTTGAGAAAGGAGTGAGTGTCAATATAGACATCTGTTTGGTTGGGTCTGCTGGAAGATCCATATAAACCACTTGGAACGTAGAGCCAAGCCTTGAGCAAACATTTCCCTGAGGCAGCTAAGAGACATCTAGAGATTCAGTACATTGGACTGAGAAATATCCTTACCTCAGCAACATTTGTTTATAACTTAGGCATAATGTATGATGCAGCTTCTGAGCTCTGTGATTTATCCAAACATCTAAAAGAAAGACATAACATTGCCAGAAGCTTATTCTGGGGTGTCAAAGCAGATTCAGGTTTTTGCATCAATGGCTGACAATCCTGGCTCTTCCGCTGAAGAGGCTGTCAGTGCTTTTCAGAACACATTCTTTAAAAAAATAAATCTCTGCACCAGGGGAAATGTCTTAAAAGCCGATACAGAGAATTTTCATGGAGTCTCAAAAATAACACATATTGCGAAATGCTGTTCACAAGAGCATTGAAAATTAGCACTGCTCTGTATAGTGTTTCTTGAGAAAATCACACAATGTGATTACATACCTCTTGATAGGAGGTGTCAGCTCCTGTGTTACGGCCAAATTCTAACCTGTATAATTACCTTCTGCTTATCTAAATTCCCCTCACAATTTCAGCTGAATAAGAGCTATGATTTCATTTCACACCCTAAAACGTTGAGAAGTGCAGTGTTAGTATACTTCTAAGCAGAGGTGTCTTCATCTTGGTCTTTGGTTTTGCAAGAATTTTTACTTTCAGAGAATACTGGACAATTTATCACTGTATAGAAACTTAATAAAGAATTCTTTCTAACGTTGGAAGTGCAAGAACTTGTAGCTCAAGGAAGTCACTATGAGGTAGAGAGCCTAAAACACTTCATGTCTCTCTAGGATACAAGAGTTACGTATATATACACACACATAAATTAATAATTCATATAATATATGACATAGCCTATGCATAATATATTCTATATGCATTCAGAACAGAATCAAATGTATTCTTTTTTAAAAATCTTTTGCTTGAAGGAGACTAAAAAATAATAAGGAAAGTTCTACTTTTTTTACTCTATTAAAATTTACTGCTCATATTTGCAAAACTTGCAAAGCCTTTCAGAGTCTTCTGCTGCTCTTTAGTTGGCTAAGTCAGAAATGAACAGATGAAACTGGTAAGATCTATGCTTCACCAGCAGTCATGTCAATTAAGTTTTTATATACTGCTGGGCTTAATATAGAACTTTCTAAACTAACCAGGCACTTATTTTTATCAGCAAGAATGCCAAAGTTACTTATAGCTGTTTGTAGCCCTTCACCATTTTTTTTTTCTGAGAAGACACATTTTGCAGAAGCTTAATTTGTGGTATTGATTTGAAGTAAGCATACATAAATACAAATCCTTCAGAAAAATAAGAAATTTGATTTCTTAATGCTATTAAAAAAAAAAAAAAGGGAGTGAGCAATGCAGTCTGGTAGAAAACAACAAACAAACACACTTGGTTTTGTAGTCATGTCATGTACCCTGGGTCAGGTTTTTTTCTCCAATCAGTCCATTCTTTTGACATCTGACAACAAATTCCCATTTATACATACTTTTGTACTTCCTATTTTTTTTCAAAATCAGAATTTATTTTTCTGTTCGAGTTCGGAAAGGCCAGAGGCTATCAGATGAAAAAGATGTAGGAGAAAAGAGGTCATTAATCATGGAAGTAAAAGTCCTTATGGAAAAAGAGACTTTAGAATGCAAGAAACAGCCTTTGTTTTGTCATTTCAGAGCTTGACTTCAGTTTTAGCCATTGCTTTCACATATTTTTGCACTATTGCACATGTTGGAAGGAGGCAACTCTTTTTAATGCATAAACCCAACCTTTCTTGGAGGAAAGTAGACACACAAAGTTTTGGAAATTGAAGTAATTATCTAACATCTACCTTAACATCTATCTTAACATCTACCTTAACATTTAACACAATGGGAGAAAACCTCAAAATTTGAGGTTTAAGCTGTAAAGGGATTGCTTCAAAGTTCAAAATACATGAACATTCCTCCTCACACAACTTGTGGACACCACTGTTCTGGGACAGAATTAATGTTATGTAAACTTCATTTTGCCTAACTACATTACCCAAATCAAATTAAGTCAAGTCTCTAAAGAGAAATTTAAAACTTGACACATATTCCTCACTCGACTTTGTTACACAGTTGCTTTTGTTAGTAATTAAATGCTGACAGGACCATCCAATTTAAATGCAAAGGACAAGAGTGCAAGTAGATACCAAAAATGCAAAGAAAGAAAATATGAGAAAATGCAGAGAAAGAAAAAAATAATTTAGGTACATAAAAAGATATTAATTTACAAACAAATGAGCTAATATATGAAGGCCATTGCTCTATAACCTCACAGAAACTAATAAATCTGCAATATTGTTTGTGCTCTTATGTCGCAGCACAATCCCTCCCTTTTCTTCCCAGAAAAGCCAGGTTCAAGTGGTAGGTTTGGTTTCCTTGTTATATCTTCCTGAGACACCATAATAGGGCAGCCATAGAGTGGAAATTATTATTAATTTTTATCTTATTCTTAAAGGATTATACAGCAGACATAAAGCCCAGTGATTTTCCAAAATACACACCTGCTGAGATGGTTCAAAATGGACTTTCTCAGATTCTTCCAGTATCATAGAACCATAGAATAGCTTGAGTTGGAAGGGGCCTTAAATATCATCTAGTTCCAATCCTCCTGCCATGAGCAAGAAACCTTCCACTAAACCGGGATGCCCATTGGTCCATCCAACTTGGCCTTGAAAATTTCCAGGGATGGGGCCACAATTTCTGTTCCAGTGCCTAACCACGGTCACAGTAAAGAATTTCTTCATAATATCCACTACAAACCTACTCTCAGTTTAAAGCCATCCCCACTTGTCACTACATATCCTTGTAAACAGTTCCTCTCCAGCTCTTGTAGGCCTGCTTTAGGTACTGAAAGGCCTCAATTATGTCTCTCCAGTGCCTTCTCTTCTCCAAGTTGAATAACGCAGATCCTCCCAGCTTTTCCTCACAGGAGAGCCGTTCCATCCCTCTGATCATTTTGGTGTCCCTTCTCTGGACTCACTCCAACAGGTCCATGTCCTTGCTGTGCTGAGCCCCCAGAGCTGGATGCAGCCCTGCAGGTGGGGTCTCACCAGAGCAGGGCAGAGGGGCAGAATCTCCTCCCTCCCCTGCTGCCCACACTGCTCTGGATGCAGCCCAGGACACTTTATGGGCTTTTTGACTTTATGGGCTGCAAGAGCAGTAGAGAAGCTCTTCAGTGCATTCTCTGCCCCACACTCTAAATTTTGACAAGGGAGTGCTTTTCCTAAAATCCTCTAACCATAACAAAAATAACACTGCCCATTAGAGCCCATGTTCCTAACTGGCCATTGGTTAGGTTTCAGATCCTGGCTTTTCCTTCACACATCTGGCTGTGGGTAAAGAGACAAAGTTAATGATGTTACTGCTAGGCCAAAACAGTCAAGTAATTTTATCTAGATTCAGTTTGCAACCTGTAACATATTTCTTCACTTGACTGGAAATATTACAATGATAAATTAATTTAAAATTTGTGAGATGCTGAGAATGCACATTGATGAGTTCCAAAGAAACAAAGAAAAAACAATAAAATAAAGAAGCTGTGCATGCGATTCACTGCTGATCTGTGTTTCTTATAGCATTCAAATACCAGCCCAGGACAGAAAATAGAACTGGGCTACAGGTTGGAAATTCTGTGTGCAAGATGCCCTTTGCTATTCAGCAAAGCTCATAGGCTCCTGTGAGTGTTCTCATTCCCACAGTCTCTGTAAGGTCACAGTGGTTTTACACAATTCTTAATGACAGTTTCCTAACCAAAGCAACCTCCTTAGTATCTCAGACTGATGGGTAGGTTGTGATTTAGTAGTTATGGGTTTCAGCAGCACCTAAGTCAAACATTGTTTATTGCTTACTGTTGCTTTTCTGTTAAATGGAAAATTATACTCTCCCCAAAAGACTAAAGTTACGGGCTTTATTTCAACATGGTACTGACTGACAGATGCCAATTTACTTGTCATCGTATTCAACATGCCAGTATTAACATTTTCCTAACTGATTCAGATTTTTTATCACAAAACAACTTTTTATAGCAGCTCCTTAGGGCTAAGAACATGTTTTTATTACATGATTGGAAAAAAAAAAAAAAAGAAAACCCATATTTATTCATTATCATATATATAATTTATGTTGGGTAAACTGGAAAATGTTTTCAAGAATCAACTAACATGAAAAGCATATTTGATAAAGATGAATCCTTTTTATAATTTATATTCCGTTTTTCCATGTTTCTGCAACATGTTCTGACTTGTATCAGACTTTGTTATGATTTAAATATAAAGTTTTTTTAAACTAATAGTACAAAACTCTATCAAGTGAGACTCTGAAAGGACAAGGAGTCATTTAAATACTTAACCGGAAACGTTCAGAATTTTAGCTAAAAGCATAGGCAGTGGAAAGTGGATATACCCTGTTTCTGGGTTTCAAAATTGGAAAAGAGAGACTTAATAAACGAAATTTCCAACCTGTCAGCCACACATTCAGTGTGCATCAGCAAGTTGTTAAACTCCTCACTTCCAACTGCTTTCAATTTAAGAACAACAGAAATTTAGAAGCCTCAATTTAATTTCCTTTTTAATACAGAAGCAGTACACAACAGTTTTTAAACCTGTGAAAAACATAAAAGCAAAGGAGGAATGAAATCACTTCCAAAAAGCTTCCATATTATCATTCTTGTGAGTGCTTCATAATTTGTGGAAACAGAAGTCTTGCTACTTTGTTCATCCCTGGGAAGAGAATGATCACTTCCTTGTGTCAGCAGCCCTTAGGAGCAGCATTAACCCACCTGGGTCCCTGGGCTGTACGGCAGGTTAGTGGAACACTCCAAAGCAGCCACTGTCAAAGCCCCTGGATCGAGTGCCTGTGTAACCTCACACCCAGCAGTGTGCAGCCAGCCAATGACCATGCAAAATATTAGCAAGGTCATAGTAGTGTAACACACTCCTATAACTCAGAGATTACAAAAGACATTAAAATTCTGATGCCCCATTCATAAGGAAAAGATTGTAATGAGAGCAGAGAATGGCACAACATTAATTCATTGTGTGACAAAGAATATAATGAGAATGGGAAATAGTACAAACATAACTCATTCTTGTTACAGCTTTAAGATTGTAATGTCATGGTTCATATCACATACTTAGGAAGAAAGGTATGGTAGAAGAAGAGTTGCAATATTAAACATAGCTAATCTGAATGCAGCACACATTACTATAAATGCAATACAATAAAAACATTTCAAACATTACTTAGAAATGTTTTGCTAAAAGTGTTATAATTTCTTTGTACACTTTTGTTAACAATTTATTAATACTGTTGGTATGAAGGGCTACAGTGTGTGTGTGCATTTATTAACAGAACTGCCCTCAAAATCTTTTTAGTCTTGTATGTCTTTGGAAATCAATTAGAATTAAAAATAAAAATATTGAGGACAGTATCTGTGTCTCTTGTGACACACATTATGAATCTGCGAAGACACAGGCAGTCATGTTCAGGCACTTTGTCTGATATAATTGAAGGAAATAAAGCCATAAAACAAGTAATGCATTTACCTCCTGAAATTATTGAATAACTTTTGTTACTGCTGATCTACCACTCATTCAGTGATGCGTAATATCCTACCTAATGTAGTAGACTTTATTGAAACATGTAACTGATAAAAGATTAAAAAATCTTTGACCATCCATTTGAGAGTTTGGCAAAGCCCAAAGCAACTTGTGTCATTCATTAAGCTCTATGCAAGATCACCAAATCAATGCATTTTATTTTGCTTTTAAAAGTAAAACATTATTTTGCGGTTATTTCTGTTAAGCAGAAAAAGGGGAAATATTCTCAAAGACACCACAAAAACATCGAAACTTCAGGAAATGTTGCTCTGGAGATCATCTTGTCCAAGTCCCCAGCTCAGGCATGATGACCCAGAGCCAGTGGTTCAGTGTGTGCCTGTCACCTCTTGTCCAGTGACTGGGCACCACTGAAACAAGCCTGCCTCTGTCCTTCTGGCATCCTTCACTCAGGTATCTATGTACATTGATAAGTTTCCCTCCCCAGTTTCTTCAGGCTAAAGAGGTCCAGCTGTCTCAACCCTTCCTCATGGGAGAGATGCTCCAGTTCCCTCATCATCTTCAGGGCCCTTCACTGAACCCTCTCCTGTGTCTCTGTATCTCTAAACACAGTACCTCAGGAGTGACCTCGCCAGTGCTGAGTAGAGTTTGCCAGTACTAAGTAGAGGAAACATCAAAAAAGAATTTGCTCTTGAATTAGGAAAAATAAAAAAGAAAGAAATGGGAAAAAATCAGGAAAATATTTTACTCTTGAATTAGAAGATCTACCAATTTTCAGCTAAGAAGGTTAAGACTGTGAACTAGATCAGCTAGATCAGGGATCAGGATGACCCACTTACAATATTAATGGCAAATTTAGTGAGATATATTGTAATAAAAATAAAACCTAAGTTCTTTTTCTCTCTTCTAAAGTAAGAGGTAAAATATTTTAAAAAATTTAAAATTGTACTATATTGTTTAAACATACTCTATTAATTTGTTCAAAAGACAATTTCTTCTTGAAAATCATGGCTGTTTTCAGTAATTTGGTTAAAAAAAGAAAACGCTTTTATGTGGTTCCTGCTTTTTCTAATCTAGGTGGGTTTCTTTGATTCTGTATTTGTATAAATAAGTGAATTCCAAAAAGTGGCAAATGTGTTTTTATGGTGTTAGTTACATTTTAGTATCCATATTACTTCCAGGCACATTGTCAAAATGAGGTAGGTATAAAGACCATGAGCAGAGGAAAAAATGTGATTGTATGAGGGATGTTATGACAGTTCTGTATGCATAATACATGCATCCCAGGAGGCAATTCTGCATCTGTTACATATATTTATGTATTTTTACTTGTAGTTTTGGAGATATTTAAGATTTATGGTGATAGATTTGATCCCCTTAAAGACAATAAAAGGAAACATGCAACAAAGGTACTATTTTGTTAGTGAGTGAAATGAACTGAGTGTAAATGTTGTGCACCTGGTAGGCTGTGTGAAGGTTAAAGATTTTCTATTCTCTACACTTAGTAGCATATCTACAGTGGTTTTCAAAATACTTTCAAAACAAACCTCTAGTAGGTTTGATCTATGTGCAGCTAAAGTATGTTTCTGTTCATTATAATGACTGAAAGAGGGTAAGAAAACCACCCTCTAGATGGCTAGATGTTAAAGAGTAACACAGGAATGATGAAGACATTTTGTGAGTGAAAAGAAAAATCCCGAAGTCTCAGGGAATGAAGAAAGTGATGATAAATGAAGACAACAGCACAAGGGTAAAAAGACAGAAAAGATAAAATGGCTAAAGAGACAATTTTATACAACTAAGTGTTTGAAGAAACAACTCACTGTGTTGTACTGTAATGACATTTCCTGACCATTGAATTTTCTACGAAGAGATAGATGAGCTTTCTACTGCCTTTCATTACACAGCAGGTTTTTCTTAGTCTCTGTTATACAGGAGATTTCAAAAACTATCTTCATAAAAAATTCCTAGATACACTTGGAGGACAAAGGATTATATATTTGCAGTTTAATTTTGACTCTCTGAGCATCAGAAGACCATGTACAGAAAGAAACATATGGAAAGGTGTGTCCCAGGACATAAGCCAGAGGCTTCACCATTCAAATGTATGTAATTCTACTGTTGCCTCTTATATGATTTTGAAGCTTCTTTGAAGACATCCTGTATTGGTCCCTCTTAGACACCGGCTACTATACCAGGTGAACTCCTTGTCTTTCCTGATATTTCAATTATTATACATAAATTAAGAAAAATCCCAAATCACAAAACTTTAAAGATAGGAATTGAGGAAAACCTTAAAATGAAAATATAAATCTGGCAATATCTTCTTCCAACTGTAATATTTCAAAGCCATTTTCATTTACATGACGAGTAGAAGAAATGGAAATTCTTTATGGAATATAATATATGTCACAAAAGTTAGCAAAGAAGCTATTGCTACTAACTAGGTGATAAAAGCATATATACTATCAATAAAAAACATCTCAGAACTCATATATCTCTTTAATGAAATGAAGCCAGTTATCAAAGGGTATTCTGTAAAAGAAATAAAATTTGTAAACAAGATTTATAGTAAAAGATAGCATAAACATCATTTAATGTTATAGTGAAATAAAAAAAATACATTTACAAAGAATGTGTGAATATCATGTTGTATTATTGAGCTTGAGCAGTTTCAGAGTTGGATCTGTGTGAATCTCATGAGGTTCAATTAGGCCAAGTGCGAGATTCTGCACCTGGATGGGTGCAGCTCTCAGTGCCAATACAGGCTGGGAGATAAAGGGAGAAGGGCTTGGGGGTTCTGGTGGGTGAAACACTGGACATGAATCCAAAAAGCAAACTGTATCCTGAGCTGCATCAAAAGAAGCATGTCTAGCAGGTCAAGGGAGGTGATCCTGCCCTTCTGCTCCAGGCTCGTGCAACCTCACCTGCAGTACCAAATCCAGCTCTGGGGTCCTCAACATAAGGAGCACATGGACCTGTTGAACGGGATCCAGAGACGAGCCAAAAAAAAAGATCAAGGGAATGGAGCTCCTCTTTTGTGAAGCCAGGCTGAGAGAGCTGATGTTGTTCAGTCTGGGGAAGAGAAGGCTCCAAAACAACCTTATTGCACACTTTCAATACTTAGAGGGGGCCTGTAGGAAAAATGGGGACAAACATTTAGGTCCCGTTGAAAGAGGACAAAGGACAATGCTTTCAAACTAAAAGAGGATAGATTTAGACTAATGAAGAATATTTTTTTAATGGTGAAGGTGGTGAAACACTGAAACAGGCTGGGCAGAGAGGTGGTAGATGTATCATCCCTGGAAATATTCAAGGTCATGTTGGACAGGGCACTGAGAAACCTGATGAAATTGAAGATGTCCCTGTTCATTGCAGGAAGGTTGCACTAGATGACCTTTAAATGCTGTCTCCAAAATATTCTATGATCCTATGATTATGAGTTCAAGTTTCCCGTACCAATCTACCCTTAGTTTCTTTAAGAAATTGGATGAAGACAGAATTTAAATAGCACATAATATATAATATTGTAAGTAAGAAAATGTTTGGAACTACAAAAGTCAAACTACCAAGATTAGATAGCCAACACACAATTGGAGACACCTGTGAGCCATACACTAGTGTGCTATTTTGAATTGAGATAGAAATTTACTTGCAGTTTTTGCAAGCTGCCGGTCCTAGATATTGAGATCTAGTCCAGCATCATTTTATAGTTAATTTATGCTTATTTTCTCAAAACAGGTAAATTCACAAATATTTGAGGTGAAATGTTGTGAGAGAAGGGTGGAGACAGAGAAGCATATTTTACAGGTACCTCTTAATGAGATTTCTACCCTCCTTAAAAACAGAAGTTCTACTAGAATGCTTAGGCATGTTTCAGCAGAAGCCCTAAAAAGTCAAATATCTTAACACAATACATTTCCGTGGCAATAAGAGTTTAGATCAGCTTATGGTAACTGAACAATAGGGATAATAAAGGTTTGCAACTTTACAGGTTTTCCACTTTTTGTTTGTTGGGTTTGGTTTGGTTTTTTTCTGCTTCGGTCATACTACAAAAGAATAGAATTTCCTGAAGGTCCAACACATTTTATTGTAGATCAAGTTACCTGTTATGGTAACTCTATAAACAAATAAAAGTTAATTTTATTACTTTTCGAACTTTTATTTTTCCTGCATTTTTGCTAAATTGTTCCATTCTTCAGTAGAAGATAAATTAAAGTGTTAAAGTTGAAGGCAGCTAGAGGTTTAAACCTCATGCTTAATTGGCATGCTAAAAGTTGAAGAGTCAGAGTCAACAGAATCATCCAGTATGTAAAAATGTATAAGCACACAAATTATGTTCCACAGCTCCAGAGGCATCATGCCATCCACTTCATTAATCAAGGGTATATCCCAGCTTTCAACACTTGATGATTTACAGTCATCCTTTGTACATGCTCAGCTATAAGATACAGGTCTCTCTACAATGGAGCAAACAGCACACAGATATCAAATTTGAGACTAATTTAGTAAGACCTTTTGCTTATTTTAGTAGATGCATGGTTTCCTGTCCTAATCAAGAATAGAACTGCTAATTCTGATGTAGTTAAAACCACAGCTGAGAAATGTAATTCTTGTACTCAGAATAATTTTATCTTTTTTATAGTCAACGGTGTCAATTATGAATGGCTCCTTATGAAGAAAGACACCTATTCTTTAGAAAATGGATTAACACTGCACCTGATTAGAAATCAGTGCAATATTAAGGAGAGAGGAAACAGAAATAAATTACTGTGGATTCCTAGGCTGAAATCTACTGGCGTCTTAGGAGTGAAATGCTGTCTGAAGGAAAAACTGTACAACAATGGAGAGTTCTAGTAAGAAAGAGAGAAAGAGAGCTGGGACAAAAAGGGGAAGAGAATGAAGAAAAGAGGGAGGAAGGGAGAGGGAGAGAAAAAGAAAGAACTTTTCCATCTGTTACTTTTAAATTTTCCCCAGGGTATATAACCTTGTTCAATAAATGCTGTTTTTTAATTAAAGGGCCATGAATGACTTCCAAACTCTTGTATTCATATTTGTATCTTCAAGCGCTCAGAATTCTCTAAGGGGAAAGTAAAGAATTATTCCCCTTCTTCAGTGTCCATGGCAAGATAAGAAATGTAGCATACTACAGTCAGGAGTAGGAGACCAGGACACTGTGGTGTGCTGTGGTGGTCAACACGTGATCCGTGGAACTCTAGTTTCTGGTTCCAGTGCAAAACATCCTGCCATGGACCAGCTATCTGAGAACTAGAACACAGTCCAGTCTCGAGCTAAGAGTATGCTTTATTTACCAGCCTATTCAGTATCCTGATGATACTCTTCATCCTCTTGCAGAAGCTGTACAGTTTTCTTTGTACTCCACTGTTGAGAGAGAGAATTACTCAGAGGAATAGAGATCTTTGCTATGGCACAAGGCAGACAAGGCTGATATCTTTCATCTGGTCAGGAAGTTCCCTACCTACTGGATATATACGTCCAAAAGGAAACATGATGTTTTTAAAGTAAAAACTAGGTTACCATCACAAACGTGTTTGAGATGTCTGAAAGAGGTAACATCAGTCTAATCTAATAATTAGGCACTGAATCACTTGTTAGAATATTTAAGTATTTTATTTCATAACTATTTCACATAGAAATAGCCTTTAGAGCTTTAACCACTTGTCTTGATTCCCTGCTCTAGTCCAACAATATTTTCATGGGAGCTTGGCATTACTCCCCTTATGAGTGTACTTTTAAGGTGACTTGTATTTTATCTGCACTGTGTGGGAAGGGTAAACCTGAATGCATTTTCTTGGGTATCTGGAGAGAGCTATTTCCATACTTAGTATACTGAGCACCAAGTAAAATGGACAAGTTTTCAGAGGGGAACTGCCACCAGAGCAAAGGCAGGGCTGGTTGTTTGGCCTTAGTATCTCAAGTGGCCTGTTGCTTTACATCTGATTGGCAAACATTGACCAGAGTTTGTAGACTACAAAGACTGCCTTGAAAGTGGCTAGCACTGCTGTAATTAGGAAAATACACAGCACTGCAGTAATTTCTTAGCAGCTACCGAGTGAATAGTCAGTCTGGTTAATATAAGCCCCAGAATCAGATGTCTTCTTAAAATCCATTACCATGGAATTCCCCTTGGAACTGTGGTTAGTTTCATCAATTCATGGCTTTATGAGCTAGACAACTAATATGAGTGATATCCTGATTTTGGTCATAAAAACAATCTCTCTCTAATGCTAGTATAATTTGGAGATATAATACTCAAAGAAGTAACTTTCTGAACAGTAAGGATGGTACTCTCTAAGAGATCATATGCCATTATGCTAAACCTGGGTCACCAAGGCAATGAATGCTCCTTTTGAAGACATATACTGAATAGCGTACACCCAAATTATGTAACAAACACTTCAAGTACATACAAGAATCAGCAACTGGTAGAATACCTGATGAATTAATTTCTTCAGACTCAAAAAGAAATATCAGTGATCTCCAGTTTCTCTAGATGTTGCCATCATATTTTATGAATGATCTGTTACACAGGACCATATATGATGTAAAGGCAGATACATCCACTTCAGTTAGAGTAACATCTATTTATTCCAGAAGTGAATATGATATTGAATTAATCAAATCAACAAAGGTATAAAATTATAGTTATTTCAATTGAGGCCCTAGATATGATAGTCACATATCTTTTAGAATACATGTTAGTTATATTGTCATTGTTTTACATAGTTTTCAACTATATTGTGAGGGATCTCATAGTGGGGCAGAGATCAAAGCTATTTGAATATCAATACCAATCAGCATTGTGGATTTTTTCTGTTTACTTGACCTTTAAAGTAAGGAAGATTTCCTTGGAAAAAGTAGAAATTCTCATATCACTAGGCAAATTCAGTGGTTTTAGTTTTGTTGAATTTCCTCAAACTATTTATTTGATGCAAGTTAAAAATAAGGACAATCATAGCCTGAACTGATTTTTTTTTCCTTTTCTGTTTTT
>VYXF01000685.1:274072-303547 GCA_013397295.1 Polioptila caerulea
TTTTTGGATTGGGTTTTTTTAATTCCATTTGATTAAAAGTCATTGTACTTCCTTGAGATGAGAGCTTCGTTATTTTGATTTGGGAGATAATATCAACATTGACATTAGAACATAACTTGCAAGAGAGAAATAAATATGATGAAGAGAAAATGAGCATCTGTTTCTTTAAAATATAATATGCATGCCATTGTGCCATGGACAGTCATTTTAAGAAGAAACACAAAAATATCAGATATTTTTCTCCACCTGATTATTTTGAACTTGTCACATATAGGTATACAAACATATTCATATTTTTATGTATGATGGTTTCACCAAAAGCAGCGACATATATGCCTAGACATAATTTGGAGTGTCTTTACCCTATCACCTTTGATAAGACTTCTAATACTGATTATCCCCTGTCATTCTTTAATGGAGATCCTGATGACAGGCAGGATGCCTAGCCTCAGTACCTCAGACACAAGAAGCTTGGGGAGATGGTTAAGACCCTTAGTTGTTTGTATTTCATACAATACCAGACAGTTGCATTAATCCAACCATGGAACAAGATATGTAGTTTGAGAGGTATTGCAGGATAGATCAGTAGCCACTACACTCCAGAGAGGTATTGCACCCTTGGTCTTAAGGACAGCCACTGACATTGGAAAAGAAACATATTTTAACGATTGCTTCCACCAGACTCAGGATCAGACCAGACCAGATCCTACATGAAGGGATCCAGCTATCTTCAAAATTCATCCTTCAGTTAGTGACAATTTTTAGACAAATTAATCCTGGGCAATGTAACCCAAAGCCTTCTGAAATTCAGTTTCTATGTAATATTTGTTCTGTAAAGCAGTTTCTCATCTGTGTCTTGACTAGAGAAGCAATTCCTTCATCACTATTATTCAAAAAGTATATTTGAAAGAGCAGCTTGGATATACTGGCCATAAAAATAAGTTTTTAAGTTCAGCCTTTAGCTATCTATGCATCATAATTTTGGATTATGGAAATCTGCTGAAGTTAAAATTCAGAATTAAGGACCTGGTTTGGTTTGTAAAGATTTAACTGAGCTTAAGTGATTGTAACTAGGTAACACATGGATCAATCTGTCCAAAAATATGTGGTCATTAGAGGTCAAAACATAGAAGAGAAAATCTATTTCTAAAAAGAGGCTATGGCGGTATAAGGTTCATCAAACCAAAAAAAAATCCCCATACAATAAATATCCTGCAAATGAAAAACGCTATGGAACTGTCAGCAAATGAACTCATATACACTTAATTTTCTAGCTATACATTTCTGTATTAAATTCCACTCATCCTATTTTAGGAAACAGCATACTCAAGGAGAAATCCAAACATCCTTATAATTTTATCAGAACAGAGAGAGTTCTGATTCATAATTTCTGAAACAGGGATAGTAGGAGACAATATATATAAGAATTCCAACAAGTACTTTTTGTTTGCTTTGTGGGTTTGTTTTGAAAAACAGAAACCTGTGAACAAGTAATGTTTTCAAGGTCTGCATAATTCCTGTACTCAGCCACATCACTTGCAAGCTTCTCACTTGCTGCATTTTATTTACATGCACACACAAATATGTTGTGTTATTCTTTAATTTTATCATACATATCTAATGTTCATTGATAGCAGAGAACTCAATTCTTGCACGCAAAGGATGTGAAGTGATGGACTGATTTCTCCTTCTCAGTGAGATTTTTCTCACATGAATGGATTTAGTGTTTAGAGGGGTTACATAAGTGTTTAAGGGGTTACAGATATATACACTGACATCTTAAAAAATTAGTACTTTTATTTTTTCTTATACTCACAAGAAGTTGCATCCTCCTGCTTGCCTCTGCCCTACCTACTCATTTAATTTTCTGACCTATCGGATCTGGTCCATATGGGAATCACCAGAAACATCACAGCAGCTTCTCAACCTCTTGGGAATCTGCTTGCTTCTTTTTCTTGTGTTAGTTCACTTTGTCCTCCAAGTAAGAATTCAAATGTCAATCATTTTTTGTTCAATTTCATGGGGTAGAATCACAAAAATGGCAACCAATCCAATTGCAAATTACTTGATGAATCTTCTTTGAAGAGTTGCCAATAATGCTAATCATCAAATGGTTGAATTCAGCTCTGTAGAAATGCATTTGTGAAGAACAGCAATCTCTGTGACTTTGACAAAGGAACTGCTGACTTGCCTCACTGTTTGTCTTTTGATGTGAAAGAGCAAATCGATTTATAGAGCTTTTGCTTGCAGATGTAGGATATGATTAGTATGCAGAAAGACCTTTCTACAGTGTCATTTGTTTATTTAGCTGTCTCTGCACTCAACCCTGATTGTGTATACTTAATTAATGTATACAAAGCTAAAAGAAATAAAATCCTGGAACCATGATCATAGAATACTGTACTACATGTCATTCGTCACTGTGAAAATGTTATTTATATTTTATTGGCTACAAGGAAGGGAAATGCATACATTTAGGAAACTGTTTCAAAAAGTCCTTATGTTTGCCAAAAGCAGCTGGTTATATTTACACCAAAAAAGTGTCAATGAAAGTGGTTCAATTTAAGCAGAACGTTCTCTTATTCCCAGTGTTTAAATTTTTATTCCAAACAGTTGTTGAGTCTTTATAAAAAGATACCTCTGATGCCTTCCTGAGGTCAAAGTACTCTGTAAAACATCCTAAGAGACTTGAATCGTCCTATTCTTCAAGGCCTTCTCGTTCTGTTGTTTGGAAATTTTAGCTGAGAAAGAGTTTAAATAGGAAAGGAGAGACACTAGAGACCTTCATGTCAATAATGAATGATCAATAGAAGTCACACACTAGAAAATTGACATTCAGTCAGCAATTCTGTGTTATTCATGCACATTTTACATTGTCTGTTCAGGTTTGTTGTGGGGAAAGTAGATACAGAAAGGCAGAAAAACTTAGAAATCACCAGAATACCAAATAATGGAATCCAGAGTGACATCTAGTGACATGCTGTATAAGAAGCATGAACATTTAATTACTGAAATATACTAATTTTACTAGTCATATCAATTACAGCTTTCCAGAGAAATTCATTAAAAAATGTTACAGAAGCTTATTTTAAAAAAGTGTTTCATAAGTGTATGAGACCCTTCACAATTCAAATTACTGAAATGTTTGCTTTTGTCTGTTGTGAGCAGCAATTAATGTTGAGGCAAATTTTCTACAGAAACATTTTAGAAGTTTATTAATACTGATGCTATAACTAGTTTTTCATTATGGATTCACCTTATAAATAATTTCATGAACTCATCTGTAAGACCTTAAACTCCTATGTTCTTCAGCCATGAGCACTGAGACAAAATCATAAGGTAATTAATCTAATTCAGGCTTCTGTGCCATATTTTTCAAGATGGCAGATTACTATCTACATGAGCAAATTGTGTTTGACCTTCTGTTTTAAACTTTTTCATGGTATTAACTGCAGAATTCTGGTCGCTGAAATTGTTGTAAGGAAGGAGATTGCTATTAGAAAGTCAAAATCCAGAATACACTGTTCTCAACTCAGTGTCCATCAAATACTGACTCAGATGATAATGCCCTTAAATTCTATGGCACAAATAAGCAAGATGAATTCATGTTATTGAAAGAATAAGATGATCTGCAAAGATCATGGAATAATGAAATGCTGCAAGGAATCATAAAGAATTCTCCAGGTATATCTCTTAAATTATACAGAAATACCTTGGAAAAGCCAAATGCAAATTATGTTAATGATACTACGCCTCTGTAAATAAGAAAGTAAAGAAATCCCTCCCTGGGACTAAAATAATTTTGTGGGTTGTAATGGATTAATGTAGAAATTACTTTAATCAAATTTGCTCCTTTAAATCATATCTTTGTTCATTTTTCAACTTCAGTGTATAAGAAATGTATGTCATTTTCATATTTTCACTAAAATCATTGCAGCACAGAGAGGAGGCGAGAGAAAAGATTCATATTAGACTGATTAAGCTTCCATGTCAGTAACTTTAAATCAACAAATCAATTAATGGGGGAGAGAAAAAAAGAACACTTAAAATGTTTGGACGAAATAAGTCTATATTTGTCTCTGGGGCCATCTTCTTTCTAGATAAGGAACCAGGGTAAATTATCTCATAAGTATATTGGATTTATGGTGTAACAGCCATATAAGAGAAATGCCTTAGATTTTAAAATTAGTTGATTGTATAGAGTATCAAAGTCTTCAGTGTCCTCTCCATTGCTTATGCTCTTCTAGAGAAGTGTAGAATGTGATATACTGGCCAGGTAAGCTGAATCCAGCTGGTTTTTTTCTTTGACATAAAAGAAAGTAGATTATGCCTACAGGGAATTTTTACTTTCTGTCTTCATTCCACAGAACCCTCAATTCTGTGCATCTACTCAGTCATTTTCTTTCTTTTATCCCTTGAAGATCCTTGTCCCCATGCTCTACAGAGCAGTTTCTCTTAATTTCTTCTCCCTACCTTTTCATGCGTTTCTTCCTTCTTCACACTTAAAATCCCTTCCAAAATTCCTCTTTTATATCCCCACTACTGAGAACAGTTTATCTTTTACATTAGCAGAAACAAACCAAATAATCAACCAACAAATTAAACAAGCATGTCACAAAAACTCAAATAATAACCCTCAGAAGAGGACATCTCTTTTAAAAATCTCCAATTGCTCTCAGTGCTATGACAACAGGTCAAAATTATTAGGAATACTCTCCAACATTTTTTTTTCCCAACAAGCTCAGGAAGACGTTGTCTTCCTTCACAGTCAAAAGAATGAGAAGCATACAATTCTATCAAGAAACAAGACCAAAGAATGTTATTTTCAGAAATCAAGATATAAATTTTAAAAAGTTTGGAAAACAGGTTTTTAACTGAACTTCTCCTATGGTTTTAACAAAATAATTTTGACTTTATCTGCACAAATGAAAACAGCTTCAGTTCTACTCTTAGTGAAGACCACCTTGGTTGAGACCTTCTTAACACAAAAAATCTTTCACTTCCAGACTGAGAAGTGGGGAAGTTGTCAAACATGCAGAAACACAGCAGCAGTAGTTACTACTTTCCATTTGAAAGCCCTGAATTTTGGGGTGTTACACATCACTTAAAACCTTTTTCTTTCATATTTTTTTCCTTCCCTAAACTGCTCAAAACTGCCCTCCATCCTCTTTGTTCCTTTTCCATTTCCACTGCATCTCGCTAGTGGAGGGCAATTCCTCCAGTTTTGTCTCTGGTAGTTGGTCTCTTCCTCTTGCTGTGATCAGTTTTTGTGGAGAACAAGGTACTTCTAGCACTAAACAAGACCTACGGGTGCAACACAAAACTTGAGCTCCAGTATGCATAAGATAGCAGTCACAGTGATAACTGGATTGTACCATGAAATCTGAGACTTTCAGAAGGTGTTCCTTTAATTAAATAGAGTTAATTCAAATGTGTCATGCCTTGCACTTTCTCTGAAGCTGCTGGTGCATTATTTTCCTAAGAATGATGACCTAATTAAATAGATTTTGGCACAGACTCACAAAATTTACTCTTATTTCATTCACTCAGAAAAGAGTATAATTCTTTCATAACTGCAGGAGAAAAACTATTTCTCAATTCCTCTTTAGTGCGTAATGAGCATTAAACAGGAAATACCAGCACAATGCACCTTTATTATTTTTTAGATGTTGAAAATGTGTAGACCAAGACAAGGATTTATTAATGGATTTGGGTGCCTAATGGCCCTAGGCTTTTTTCAAAAAACAGAAGCCAGGAGAGAGATGTTCTCAGCATGTTTGCACAACAATCTGGTGGAATAACTTCCTATATTTTAATCATAGTCTTCAGAATAATGATTGACACAAGAATGTGTAGATTTCCTGGACTGGTTTTCTAGTTCTCATTTTGGTATCACTACTATTAATGTTCTCTTAATTTTCCTTATTCTCATTAAGGTTGATAATCTCTCTCTGATCTCAGAAGTTTTTATGTCTTGATTCATTCTTTACCCACAATGCTATAAAACTTTCAAGCAAAGTTTGATTAACTAATTGTATGAGAGAAAAGGGAACCACAATCTCTTTCTCCGACCCTCATTTTAACCAGTGATTGCTGCTTTCCTTCTCTGTTTTAAGAGAATATGTGTGTGTGGGCAATGTTAAATTTGTTGTGAGAATATCTACCCAACTGAGATTGAAAAATGACGTGGCTGAGATTCCTGAAAAAATATTGGGAAAAAAAATGTGGAAAGCAAACAAATAAAACCCCCTAAATTTCACTCGTTTGCAAAAGCAAAAGACTGTTCTGAGCATTGTGCTCTAGAAACAAACTCACCCTTTGATATCTCTCCTTTGATCCTTCCTCAGTCCTTTTAACAAAGGGACAGGGGTAACCTTTAGCTAAACTAGTGCCTGTTTTCAATCATTGTCCAAATTATCAAACACTGGATACAGACAGACAATATAATTACAAATATCCTCCTTTTGCACACACTGAAGAGAAAAAATTTAAAAGAAACAAGCATGCAAACACAATCATGCAAACACAAACTTCAGGGGAGCATACAGGCCAGGGTTCTAGCACCAAGTGTGTTTGGATTGGAGAGGAGAGAGAGTGATGGACACATTGCTATTCCAGAAAAAAAAAATCATGTAAGTCACAAAGCACATATACTGCTGCCCTTCTAGATCTACAAAGGCAGACATTGATCCATAATCACAGACTGCACAACACCTTCTGTCTTTTACCTTGTTTTTGGAGCTGATAATTTTGAAAATTGAGTTAGAAATCTTCTGTCTAAACCTACTATTAATGTTTCACAATACTACTCTTTGACTTCAACCAAAATAAATACTAGACTCAATATTCTGAAATTAAATATAATTAAAGAAAACCTGTAAATAGACCTGTGTTGTAAAACAGAGCAGAACAAAAAGACTGTTGAAGTTTTTAAATCCAGTGCTGCAAAAGTGGTGCAGGTGATTGCAAGGCTAGGCTCACCTCCTGCTGTTTTCTGTGCCCTGTGTGTGGTGTTTTGGATGCTGTCATAATGATTGTACTGGGGGAACCAAGTGTGGAAGCATTTACAGCCCCTTAAGGACTTGATTTTGTACTCTCCCTGACACAGCCATAAAAGAACAGTTTCTCTGACAAATCTTTGGGAAATTTTCAGTTCAGATGATGTTTCATATAATAAAAGGGAGATTTTTTTGGGTTTTGCCAAGTCAAGGAAAGAAATCACAAAGAATCTGTATTAAATAGGAAGAAAAACCTCACAGCTTCTAATTTTACTACTTTTACCAGGGTCAGAGACATCCAATAATCTGCATGCAAGTTTTGGGGTTCATTTTCTCCCAGAGGCACTTGGATCTTGGCACTGACCTTTTCTCCAACACAGGATTGGCTCAGCCTTTTCATCCTTGACAAAAAACAGATTTATGTCTTCTCTGCACACCCAAACCATATTTTTTCAAAAGCAAGACCAAGAGAAAAATAGAGCAATGGAAAATTACACATCAGTTGGAGCATTTCCCCCAACCAGACACATGCTTCCTTGGAATAACCTGACTGACATCCATATGGAGAGACTGGATAAAATTTACCTTCTGGCTTGCCAGTGAGAAGAATAGTTTTTAATGCAATATCTGATTGTCCTGCTAATGGTCCATTTCCATTTGACCGTTTTATTGCACAAATGATAAAATAAAGTTACATAGTACTGCATTTAAGAGGAAGACAAGCCACGTGAATTCTAAAGCTGAATATTTTATATAGAAAGATTGACAGAATAGGTGACTCTTATAGGACCCTTTCAAAGGAACAGAATTCGAAATAAAGACATTTTCATTTAAAGCTGCTAACCACAAAATAATTTAAGACAGAAAAAACTCTTAAAAAAATCAGTTCAAACACATTGCTAAATAAATAGAATTTTTTCTTTTCCCTTGTCCTATAAAAGTATTCCAGTTTGGGGGACTTTTGAGGGAAGATCTTATTAAAATATACTTGTAAACCTCTCCAGTACTCCTGCAGTTGCCACAGGATATTCTATGCTCCAAGTGCAAGAGAAGGATAGTGACTTCAGAAAAAACATTGTGTAGTGCAATGGTGCCCTCACTCCTTAGCCTATATTATAATTAATTTCTACTTCTAAATGTATATAATTACATTTAAAGATGTTCCTTAGATGAAGCCTCATGTAATTGCTATGATCCTGCTTAATAATGAATGCTTTGAGAAACAAAACAACAGATCCAAATAAAATATCCCTCCTTAAAGTGTAAGTCAAAGGCTATCCACATGGAAGACTGAAAAATAATCAGATTTTGCATTCCATCCTTTCAACAATACAACTGCGCTTTCAAATATGCTTTGTTGTTTTCTTTTAATTCACAAAAATTAATCTTATAGATGTAGATGCCAGATTTGCATTAATTAAAACTCCACTGTAGAAGCCAGGCTTAATTGCAATCAAATTTGCTTAATTATGCATGGCGAGAGATTCCCAATTGAGAAAGGTTTTAGAAAGGATTTTTGTTTTTTATACTGACAAAATAAATTGAAATTGTCATTTTTTGTGTTTTATGTAACACTTGTAAATAATTTGTGGAGCACCTTAAGTCTTCTATGTAAAGCAATGTTATTGCTTAAGTAATTATAACAATCTGCATTTTTCATTGTTAATTGTGGGTGTCAGCCTCATTAATTTTAATTTACAGCCTGTAATGAAATTAAGAAAATTTTGTGCTGATCTGCTGAAACTTGTCTTATAGAAAGTTACTTAATAAAACTGAAGTTCAGAAAAGTAAGGAATTTGTTCGTACATTGTCAAGACAAGAAGTAAATGTTCATTTTTCTCAGAACTTTTGCTTCTAATTTTAAATCAATATGAAGTAAAGCAATTTGTGTCAGAAAGTTTGAGAAAGTTCAATCTGCAAATTTTTCACTTCAAAGAGTAATTACATAGAATGTACACATAATATGTAGTTTTATTTATAACAGATAATATGTCACTGCACTGAAAAATTTGTAGTAACTCTATTCTATTGTTCGTCTCACAGGACCAATTTTTTTTCCTTTGCAAAAACATTGGGGCTTTTTTCTGTGCATTTCTGAAACTTCTATAAACTGTAATATTCCTAAAATTAAACATAATAACTATTCAAAAGCCTATGTTCATATTGTCTATAGGTCCTTTACTTTGAATTTCTCTTTTAATATGCTCAATTTTCTGCTTTTCAAACTTCAGCCCTTCAAAACTCTATCCTCCCCTTCCTCTGTTCTGCTGAGCTTGCATTAGCCCCAGCCATGCAAGAAAACAGAAAGATATGGCTTAATTACTCTGCAACTTTATTAATTTAATTTATCTGGGGACTATCCAGCAGCAATTTCTATAATACAGGTAATAAATTTTTCATTAATTATTTTCACTTGTAGGAGGGCTGCCATTAGCTTTCATTCCCTCTGGTAGTAGGTCCTTGGCCCTCTGTGTGTGATCTGCCACCATGGTTAAATGATGGATAGGGAGGATGGCTTCTCAAATTGTCACACAAGACTTTGAGAGTCCTGCTTCCATATTCACCGCCTTTTGAGGAGGCTCTTGGATTCTGCCCTTTTCTAATGCAGGTTTTCTGAGGAAGCAGATCCTCTATGAGTGTCTGAGATGGATTTTACTTGGAGAGGCAGATGGCAGGAGCAGTGGGCTAGACAGTCTGATTAACAAGGTCAGTTAGTTGACCTGAGCTCCACTGACCTGCCAAGCTATCCACAGAACTTCTGTCCATCTGAATGACTGACTCCCAAAACTTGTGAAGGAAGGTGATGCTTAAGGAATTTACAACTCTTTTTCCCAGATAGTCAGCTAAAACAAGAAAGGATTAAATTTTTACACTGTATATCTCATCTCAGAAGCTCCACTTTGCTTATTTTAATATTCCCTCTGCTATTTCATTCTTTTTTTCATTTTTACTGAAAACTATCTCATTTTTACTGGATTTACTTGTCTTGTTTTCTCAATTGGTGTTGAGAAGCATTTATTGTGTATATGGTTGTGATCCTACACACACTTGCACAATGCTTTGGCTGGAAAAGCATCGTATGATTCCATGAAATTAAATGCAAAAAAATTGAAGGAACATGAATGGCAAGAGGCAAGTTGTGGGGAAAGGCTGTTATTTTTCTAACAAAGACACTTCTCAAATATCTAACACATATAATAAATTCATAAAAGTACAAAAATTATAATATGCACTATTTCTTATGTATAATATTAGATAAGGTATAAAATAAATATAAAACCTTTTTATATTTACCAGCCTTTAATAATTTCAATCTGAACAAGTGGATGCTAGCAGGATAGAGGAAGAAATAATAAACCCATGACTGGGAAGATGTGAGAAAACCCCCTGAGCTTTGTTCTGCTCTTTGCTGTTGCTTTTTGGATACATCACTTGCTCCTTTAGCTAAATATGAAAATGGAAAGCATAGTCTTCTAAAACAGATGAGTCCCAGAACATACTGCATGATCTGGCACCTGTTTGACCCACCACAGCAGTGCAGGTGAGATATAAAAAAAATTAAGCATATAATTATTTTATCATATTTATTATATTTTATTTTAAAATTTCTGAGGTGATACTTCCCTACAGAAAATAAGAGGGAATTCTTGATTTTTTAATTCTTTTTTTCTTTTTTCATATTATTCTTCAATGAAACCATTTTCAATGTGCTTTTCAATATGAGCTAAAAATATATAGCAAAGTCCTCACAAGATTTGCCAGAGATGATAGATGAAGTCCGAAGATTGCCACTCCTGTGTTTGAACTAAGATTTGGTGGTCATAACAATTGATGGTCTTTTAGTATGCAATAAAACTGAGAATGTAATTGATCTGATGTGTTATAAAAATGCACAGAATTAAAACCAAGCAGTAATAATCTAGGCTTCTAATATCTAGCACCTAAGCAGTTTTTCCTTTTTAAATGGATAACAACTGCTTCTTGTGAACTTCAGTGGTCTCCTGAATTTTGACACTGCTTCTAAAGGCTGTGCTCAGAACATGTTGATAGGAAGTGACTTCCAAACTACATACAACCCTAATTTTGGTGCTAGTCATGACCTCTACATCATCTTCTGATAATAAATGTTACTTCTGAGAGCAAGACTAACACTGAAGTATAAAGTAAGTTGTGTTCTTTAAAAGAGTGAAAAATATTACATGTTCTAAGGATATCTACAGATCTGTCTTCTGATCATGAATGTCTGCTACTCCCCAGTGTACAAGCGAGCTGCCAAGATGCAGAGATGAGGTCTGATAGGAAAGGTATGGTAATAACAGTAAAAAAAGCACACTTCTTAAATGATGGGACATTTAACACAGCATAGCACATAATTTTAAATTTTAAAGCCAGTGTGGATATGGGGTCAGGGGCCCATGAGAATGGTCACTAGTAGCTTCTGGGCTAGTCGTACTGGGCCCTTCCACAGGCACCACCTCAGCCTTCCATTTTTGCCATCCTTCCAGAGGCAGCAGTTTTACTCTGGGGATAGTCTTTAATGGTTTTTTTCCTTTGTGGATTTCCACCCTATCGCTCTCCTTTCTTCATTGAGCTCCAACCCTTTGTTTCTCTGAGCAAGGCCAGAACCGGTTCAGCTGCTCATTTCTGACACAGCCAGATTCCATTTTGTCTGCCTATGACAAATCTTGTCAGCTCTGCATACACAGGATGTATTTAATCTCTTACAGAACTGATAATCTCTAATCTTTTCAAGTACACCCAAATGCTTACCTACTAATTTCAGTGTTCTGCTGAGGAATATAGCAGCAGTATGTATTACAAATTACTAGGGGATATTTCTGAAACCCTGTGGGTAAAGCTCTCCTTTATATTTTTGCAGGTACTGCTGTGGGGGAAAAAACACTTTCTTTGTTCATCATAGAATCACAGAATGGTTTGGGTTGGAAGGGAGTCTAGAGATCATCTTGTTCTATTACTTCTTCTATTACTTCTTCTACACCTTTCACTAGACCAGGTTTTTTAGGGCCCCATCCATGAACACTTTCAAGAATGATACATCCACAACTTAGCTGACCAACCTGTACCAGGGTTTTTTTTTTGTGACATTTTCACATGTCTTGTATGAGCCAGCATAGCAGAGTACCAGTTTGTCCTGTCGCCAACAAATTTGTTAACAGTTCAGCTAATATTTAATCATTTTTTACTGCACTTTATCTTTCTATTCTCAGGAAGGAGCACATTAATGATTGTGAAAGGTGAAGGACTAACAGAAAAAAATAGTAACAGAGGAAAAGAAAATGAAAGAAAAAAACTAAACCCAAAGAAATGCAAGACAAGAAGTAAAAAAAAAAAAAACGGCAAAATCTTATTTGCAAAGGAAGCACTTTGGCATTCTTATTTAATTATCAGTGGATACACAGGATGGAGTAAAAAGTTCTATTTCAAAACTGTGACTTAATGACAAGTTGATGTGTAATATTTTGCCTGAAGACCCAGACAACATCGTTAAGAGAGAGACAAGTAAATTGTAGGTAAGAAATAAAAATAAATGTTTCCACACCTCTGACATAACTGTAAAAGTTAAAAGGCTACTGATAAATTTGAGACAAATGACTATTGTTCTGGCAAAATAAGGAATCTTAACTCATTTTTAGATAACAATATTGCCAGCTCTTGCAATTTTATTATTAGCCTCATGATATTTGATGCTCCTTCTAAAGACCTAGCTCCTAGATTTATACTAATTAGGAGGCTGTTAACTTCCATTAAAAAATCATGTTTCTAGTGCTGATATCTAAGCAGAAAAAACCCCAAACCATTTCCTAAAACTGTGAAAGATAGAAGTCAAACAAGGAGAACCCCAAACAGGTAGTAAAAAAGCCCACAAACCAACCCAAACCTATAAATTCTGGAAGCCTTACTCATGATTTCTCAGTATTTGACAACACTATATTAACTATAATTAGGTTAGAGATTTATTAGGCATTAAAAATGGAAAAGCTGATAAGAAGCTTCTGCAATAAAAAAGCAGAACGTGCTGGAAATGAGCCAATAGGAGCTGAAATTAAAAAACATTTCAATTTGAGATGTAAATTTCCACTTTTTTAGTTGCTTCCAACAAAAAATTCTGCATAGTTTTTCATTAGAAAAAATCGGAAGAATAGAAGAATCTAGTTTTCAGAACCTGACTTGTTCTACTGGCAACAAACTCAATCTACTATCATAATTTCCCATCTTAGGGATCTGTAAATATTGCTGAGTTCCTGTTCAGCACTTTTTTAATCTTCTCAGACTCCAGTAATATGATATTGTTTAGATGGCATATGATCATACTGCTAGCAAGGTGGCTTGAGTTGACAGCTCAATTGGTTTTTTCCCCTCTGTTGGTTTTTAGGGAAAATGTGTAATTTAGGAATCATACTCAGCTAATAGCTAAAATGCAATAATTTACCATGATCTTAAAAACTCTCTGGTAAAAGACAAGTACTGAAATATTGGGCCATATGAACCAACTCTTCTTTCCTGCAGCACAGTCCATCCCATCACAGGGGTAGATTTGTGAATGTTTGTTCAAATGCTGGGCGAGTTATGAAGAATGCCATACACATTGTTTAGACAAAGCACACATGCCCTGGAGGGAGACTATGTTAAGTACAATGACAAATTAAATAAAGAATATGATCTCAGTTATGTGTGCAGCTCTATAATTTCCAAGAAATAACAATGATGACCAGGTGCCATTATAAAATGAAAAAACCCAAGGAGATTCCTAGATTCCTATCTGTCAAATGTATTTTTTTTTATGGTGCTGTCCCTTCTGTAATATTTTGATAAAAAAATATTTCTGTCTGTGTTTAAATTTGTCATTTATATTGACCATATACTCTTTCACTCCTATTTGAGTGTTCAGATCTTAATTACGAGGATTCACTGGATAGAACCACTTTTGCTGTAGTGATACCACAGCTGTTTCTTAACTCCTGACTTCTTGGATGTGATGGGCACAGTATAAATCCTCCAGGTTTATTTGTCTCCCAATGCCTGAAAGCCCAATCAGATTTGATCCTGGCAAATTTAACTCCAGGAAACTCCAGCCTGGCCAAAAATGTCATCATTGTCAAATTTTGACAGCCCAGTCAGAACTTCAGTCCTATGGTCTGCTGCAGTAATGTTGTCAATTGAGTATTGCATAGAAGAAGGCTCAAATCTCAAATGTGAGAAATATAATCTGTATAAAGAAATCTGTATATTCTTACTGCCATCTATAACACTCAGTTCCAGTACAATAGTGTCTAAGGGAGTAGTAACAATTGCTGGATGGACTTTGCCTTCTTTTCCCAGTAGCTCCTGCATCCTGCTCCAGTCTCACACTGTTATGGATGGAGTGGGAACTTCAGACAAAGTTTACTAGAGATGCCCTGCCACTGAGCCATAAGGACACCTTTTCATCCTAAACTCATTCTCAGAGAGGAGTCTAGGTGTGCTTGGGTCCAATCTTAGCCACAGACTTTGTCAATAATTCAAGCAACTTTGTCCCACAGGACCTAAAGATCTGGCAAATCAGATATATTTACATTAAATGAATTATTTTTTTTATGGCAAATGGTCTTAATTAGAATTATTATTACACAGTATAAAACCTAAAACTACTAGTAATGTATAGTATAGGATAAGATAATGATACCACAGTATATCAAAATAGTTATATTAAAAGCAATTCTAATAAAGCTATCAAAAATAAATCATTATTAACCAGAGATTGATGTAACTCACCGCACCAATGCTCATGGGAAGGTCTCTTTCACTCAACCTCAAGGTGTATCCATGATGGGCATCCTCTTACCCAAGGGAGGAAACTTCATACACACACTCCAAGAAGGAATAGGTTAGAGGAACCCAACTGTATGATTTTACAGTGTAGAGTGATAGACTGACAATCATATGTCTCCAGGTCAGTTTAGCTGCCAAATCTTTTTCTCACTTTCAGGACACTGATTTGGGATTAGTTGCCAGACTCGTTTTAATATCATTCACCACCAAGATCAGCATATGGGCGCCTTCTCAGTCCACCACGAACAGATTTGCAAATAGGGCATTGAGTTTCTTGACCACATTCCAGGGCACAGCATCCAGGGAAAAGCATCCTGCTACACAGTGTAGGTGTGATTTGAGACCCTGCTCTCCTCAAGCTTTTTACCAGATACCACTTGCCTGTAATGGCTTGTCTATGTGTCCATGTTTCTGTGAGAGACTGAGAATACCTTCAGCTCTAAGGTCCTTCTCATCTTTCAGGGGAAGGGCAATCTTTTTCTGCTGGCTAAGCACAGTTCTTATTTCTGTGCAATTCTTTCCCAAATTCACTCCCTGACCTCTAAATTCATAAGGCATAAGAAGAGAGGACGTACTCTGCATTTTCCATGTTCCCTCTTTGACAGAACATCTTTTTGAAATCTTTACAACACTACCCATGAGCTTCTCATTTGACCTACCTGCAGATGCATTGTTTGGATATTGCTTCTCTGTCCTTGTGGCTGCCCTGGATCAAGAGTTAAATAACTTTCCTTAAGGTGAACAAACCACCATAACCTCTCCTGTTTCTTTCTCCCTTTCATCAGTGTTTTCCTGACCAAGGGCCTACCATGGGAAAGGCTAAGATGATTGACATTTAACTCTCACATAGGAAAAAGACTCTCAGCATACAATGGCAATTTTGGAAGGGATAAAGTACTAAAACAGTGATGGGTGATAAGATTTCCTGAGTCCTCTGACATAATTTTAAAAAAGGAAGATTTTCAGAATAATTATTTCCATTTTTTTTTGTGTGTATTACTAAAGAAGTGAGGATAAGTGCAAGAATTGGCTCTCTAAGAATGTCTGTATGTATTTCAGCACAACTGGAGAAATAAGATGATAAAACTACTCTTTCAGAAGCTATTTTTAAAAATAAATAAATTAGTTTCTTTGGAACTGAATCTTCTTCACAGAAAATTTTGGAGCCATCCTTCAAATTATTTGACTGATTGACTGACTAGCTTGATAACAAACTACACTATACCCTTACCAATCATCATGCTTCTGAGAACTGGAAAGTCATTAGTATGATATTTTTTTTAAGGATTTAGAGGATATCTTGAGAGTTACAGTTTGTTACAATGACTGAAAATTAAATAGTAGTGCAACATTTAGGGAATTGCAATATATATGGCAAGGGAAAAACCAACAACCTTTCTGTAACTGAGAATTGTGCCTCTCTAATGTGTTAGAAGGTTCTGAAAATATTAATAAGGCAGTAGATGAACATGACCCAATGGACATAATTTACTTGGATTTCAAAAAGCTTTAGAAAAGGTCCCCCATAAAAGAATATTAAAGATAATAAATAACAATGAAGTAAGGGGCAAAGGCTTGTCATGGATTAAAAAGTGATTAAATGATAGGAAATAAATAGTTATAACCTCAAAGAAGAGATATATTAATAATCGAGTGTCTCAGGGGTCAGTACTACGATCAAGTTGTTTAATATATTTTTTTAATAATTTGAAGTAAGAGGATTGCAAGGTAGCAGAGTTTGCTGATGACTCTGTACTATTGAACAAGTAGCCACTTGCATAACCTCCTACTCATTAGAGTAGTCTAAAAATCTACATGTACTGCTCTGAAAATCGCTGACAAGAGGAACCCCTGTGAATACCAGTAAGGAACAAATTTTTCTTTATGTCTCCTATTCAGCTCTATCTCAAGATGGACACAGTGAATAGTTACATTCTGGAAAACCTAAGGTAGGTACTGAAACAGAGGAGAGTGTGCTTGGCCTTCCCTGTAAAAAAATGTTTGTAAGACATGCATTCAGTGCATCACCTTCAGTAAAATCAATTTATTTCTGCATAATTGAAGAAAATTAAAATAATATCTAGAGCATGCAATAACCACATTCTGTTAATCCTTCCAACAGAAACTTTGTATTATTCCTTTCTCAGTTATGGATAGGTTTGAATGGTTATGGGTTTGTCTCCTAGAAGACACCATATTTTAAAAAGACAGGTCAGGATTTATCATATGTGAATGTGAAATTCTGGATATATTCATCCAAAGTGGAATTAAAAGTTTGCGACACAGTGAAGGAGAAGTTATATTCTGCAGATGCTTCCTGAAATGTGAAGAAGCAACAAAAATCACCCACACAAAAAGCTCTGGTCAAACACAACCCCAGCCCTTCATACAAATTATATCCCTTCAGAACAGTCTGTTTTACTCACAGGCACAGATATGAAGATTTACCCACAACTTTGCCTCTTGCTGCTACCTTGGCAGAAAAAAAATATTTTATCCAGATATTAGGTAACCGAAGGAAAAAGAGGAGATACTGTAGGCAGATCAAAAAACTGTTATTCTTGAAGTGCAGTGCTAATCCATGTTTTATTTAGAGACCAGTGCAAGCATTTGGATGAAAACAAATTTTATATTACGCAATGCAAATTAATGCCAAATAAGCCTTATAATTTAGTACACCAAATTATGGCTACCCCAATTGCAGAGTAGTTATTTCACTATGTCCAAACTGGAAATTTATTTGATTGTTGTGGGAGATGACCTGAAGTATTTGACAGTGGCTTCATTTGTAAGCAGAACACTAACTTTGAAAGGCCAGCCATTTAATCCATTATATGGTTCTCTATTATTCCAAGTATCATGGGAGAAATTCAGTCTATGCACAGGTTGAAACAACTTGCAGCAACTTAGGTGGCAGCCAAAGTCACTCAACAAGAGACCTGCCTTTGGCTCATACGTTTTATAAGTCTGATGAAATGTATAGTTTTAAATGCATTAAGTTTAATCAGGCAATTGATTTCTGAATTTGCAAAAAATAAATTAAGGGATCTTCATGTCAGTCTTTATTTTTATTTTTAATAAGATATTAGATAAAAATTCTTGTTCATTGTCAGCTGGTTGAGAATCACAGTGTGTTGCAGTATAATCATAAACAAATATAATTACAAATATCAAGGGAAATTTAGGCCATAAGGCAAAATGAAAAAAGAATTTGACTGCAGAAAATTAAATTAATAAAACATTAAGGCACTAAAATGAAACTTATTGCCTCTTATGACTAAATTGTTTGCATAGCTAAAATAAAGAAACAATCCCAGTGTTTGCATTTATGAATGTTACATGGCAGTCAGCAGGTAAAAGAGAGAAACAGTGAGTTAAGGTTATTTTCTCCTATTCATTTCTCCTACATAGCCAAACACTGAAAATTATTTAATCCCTAACATTTTTATTTAAAGCAATGAAATTAGGGATTTATTGCCTACTCATAGTTTCTAAGAGACAACACAGCAATAGGTTACAAATACAGACATGATATTCCATGTCATGGCACGTGCTGGGAACTATTTTTATGTAGAAGTCAATGAGAGCAGAATTAGACCAATGCTAAATGCTCATGAGAAGTCATTCCCAGGATGACTTTCTCAACATCAAATAGTAAGTCTGTAGCAGAACTGGGATTGGATTTGCACTCAGATCATCTAAATCCCAGTTAAGTGCCTTCATCACATGACTTACTGGAGCTCCCCTAAATTAATTCCTACATGTTCCCATCAGTTCTTCACCTGTAGACCCAGCAATTCTGGTCAAAAGCAATCTGAGGTAGCTGCAATTATGAGTCATCTCCCTGTCAACTCTCATCTGCCAAACATGTGCATGAACTGACCCCCATAATTCCTAAAGAAGGGAAACAAATTCAGATGGAATCCACCAGAACATTGAAATCAAATTCCTTAAAAGACAATAGTTTGCCTAGAAGGATTTTATTTTTTTTTTCCTGTTAGTGTCTTATCAGTCAAATACACAATTCATTTTCATGAGTGTTTGGTTTCTTGTGGAAATGGAGTACAAAAAATTACAGAATTGCTAGCTTCAATGCAAAATCATCTTTCTAAGAAGAAAAAGATTCACAGAAAGACAAAGCCTCAAGGACATTTTTTGTGAAAGTTTGAGAGCCACCCAGACCAGCTGTGACATCTGTACTAATTGAAAAAGCAAACGAGGCCACAAAGGACTCTTCTTTGACCATTTAATCAATTTTCCACTCAATGCATTGTTCATTCTTAGAGACTTTAATGCTAGAATTGATTTTAACAGCCATTACCGAAATACGTAAGTCAAAGGTCTCTCAACCTTTTTTAAGTTTGACCAATGGGAATAAAAGATTATGGATATGCGAATAAATCAGTGGCTATGATTCAAATGCCTTACTAAAAAACACTGTGTGAATCACAGTCTGCCTGTGTCCTGGTGGTCACATGGGCTGGTGAGAACACAATGGGAGAAATGGCAAGATGGTGATCTCTGATAATGTCTGGTCTGGACTCTGTGAAATTGCCTCTTAAACTTCCAGTAATGCAGAGCTCACACAGCTAACTTCAATCCAGGGTTTTACAATGCAGGAAGACATTTACGTTTGTAAAATACTTTTTATGTTTGTAAATACTTTTGGAAATTGAATTTTTGACTCAAGCAAGCAGAGGGGACCAGAAGGAGGAAGAATATTAAGATCACTTATTAAGATGCTTTTAATCATGGCTAGTGGATATATGCCATGCAAAACATAGAAAAAGGAAATAAGAAATATGTCTTGCAGTTATGCATTCATCCATAGAGAGGGAAAAGTGAGAAAAACTAATATTTAAATAATTTTTCTTTCATTTTGAGCAACTTCCTTTAAACTTTCTCTTTAAAGAGAAAATAATACCTAACCATTTGCATGCTACTGGCCAGAGCTAATAAAGGCTTAAGAAAAAGAGGTAAGCTCCAGTGAAGACAAAACACACTAAAATAGGTCTGGATTAAAACTCCCAAACTGCTATTATTGTACTGCTTCTGGATTTTAGGAAATTTTTGTCTTCAGTAACAAATACTAGAATCTAGAATTTCTATATCAGAGAAGGAAATCTCTGAAGATTAAAAAGTGCGTAAGAAAATTCTTTTTCACAGTACAAATATGCAGCAAAAGGCAGCAATGGCTGTGGGTGTTACATGTAGGCAGTGACTTTATCATCTCTGTAACATCAGCAATTCCCTCATGTGCTGCCTTCTCCTTCTTCCGTGTTTGGTCCTAATGAAACAGATTTACAGTATGACCTTTGCATACATGCATGATATATTGTGATGACAGCCACTCCACTGTGAAATATGATGCTATGATCTTTCAGTTGTTTCCCTCTGGAAGATGAGCCTTACACGATTAGATTGATAAGCATCAATGTATCAGAAATTGTGCCAAAACAGCAGCTACTGGCATGCTGTATTGTAGGAACTCTAAGGGTATTGACATAGTTCTAGAAAAACAACCTTAAGGACAAGCTGAGCCACAAAAATCAAATAATGTAATTGACAGGTTATTTGATGCAGTTCCTGGTGAAAACTTTCCTGCTTTACTGAGATACACTGACTTACAAAAGACCTTTGACACTCCACTGTAAAGTGTATGAATGCTTTAAGATTTTTCATCATTATCATGCATGCCTGAAATTTGTTTATGCTGTCAGGAGTTTGTCATGGAGTCCTCAATATTGTTGTAGTACAAAAGGGCATCCATCAGACACATTAAATACCATGTCTTCTCCTGAAGGAGATTACCTGTGTCTGTGATATGTTGCACTATTGACATACACGACATCCAATTTAGCAGTCTGTATTTATCCAGAGATTTGCATGCACCATAAAGCAGGGCTTTAATTTAGTTTTTCTTCTCAACTGGGAAACAAAGGAAGTGGGAAAAGGGTGCTGATTTTTGCTATCCATATTCAATGACACTGTTGAGTGTTATTCATTCGTCTGAATGTTCCTGTTGATTTAAATCTTATTTTAGTTTATAAGAGTCAAAGCCAAGATGGGCCCAGCTGGTATAGCTGCAATGCAGAAGTAGGTAAAATATCAGTCATTCCCTCAAAAAGTTCTAAGGAGTCAAAATATAACTGGTGGATGAGACAGAAAAGCAGGTTAAGGTAGATTGAACAGATGAGTCAGGAGATAAAACAGAATGTGCACCTGTGTATCCTAAGTTTCTTTTCACATGCCTTAATCCTTACAAAATTTATCTTCCAGCTCCATCCTTATAACAGTCTAAGCTAAAGTTTCTGCATTACTTCTAAACTTTGGATGTATTCCAGGTCTCTATGTGGTCTCAGAGTACTTGATGGTGTAAACATTTATACTAATTTTGAATACTGTGTAATACAAATTAACTCTGTCCTGTTTTGCACAAAACAGTTCTTAGGGCATCTAATGTGTTGCAGTCTACAAAGAAAACACAGAGCAGTTTTCATGTTTGAATCTTTTGGTGATGTGTGCAGCAGCAAACTGAAAAAAGCCAGGGTGCAGGCCTGAACACAGATGATGTGTTTCATTTGCTCGTTGGGGAAGTACACATCACAGCTTCAGAATGGGGTAAATTGTGCTGTTTCATGCATGTGCATGGCTTTGTGACTGTTGTGGACCAAGGAGTATTTCAGCACGTTCTTTAGAGGTGACTACTCTGTTCTGAAAGGTGAAAAACGTTTGGCTGTATAGACATGGGTTGTGCCGTGCAAGAGTTTTTTATTAATACAGATACAGCTGTAATGCTGCGTAGTAATGTTCATCCTACATGTAACAGAGTTTTGTAAAAGATGTTTCAGAAAACAGTGATAAAAAATGGGCAAAAAATACTAAAAATAATTATATGGATTAGCTTGAAATGGAGGTCCAACTCATTGTTCAAATGAGCTACTAAACATTGACATGAAAATAAGCCTAAATATGCAGACACTAAGACATCTAGAAAGCTCTTCTTCTTTCCCATATGTAGTAAATGTCTTGAGGTCTTCATTTACTTCTTTAGAGTGAGTAATTACTCCTTGTTTAAATTTAAGTAGTTGAAAGATAATGCAGCAGGCTTAGTTATTAAATTTCCTTTAAATCTGAGTAAAAATCTGAAATCTGAGTATCCTTTTTGAATAAACTTAACCTTAGTTTGAAAGATTTCATCATAAAATGAAGTGTGTGAACTCATAACAAAGGAGAGCAAACAATCCCACCTAAACTCAACACCAATACACACTTCCATAGCTGTTATTTAAAGTGTTAATTCTCTCCAGTGTTCAGTTATTAATTTCAGGGTACAGTCACACTTAGAGACGGGAGAAAATGCAGTCAAAAAACCCCAAAAGATAAGGTTATTAGACATAGAAGAACAACTTTTGAGAAAATATTGGAAAAGACCTTGACCTTTCAGTCTGGATTCTTATCATTATGATGACAGTTTCTGGACCATGTGAATCAGTATTTCATTTTCTTAAGTACCTTGATACCTTTTGAAATTTTCAACAACTCTAGATAGCTAGAGATACAATAAATTATGGGATTTTGATACATTCTGGGATGCAGTTATCATTAAAAAGGGTCATCTAATTATCTGCTTTGTTGTCACTGAAATTCTTTCAATGCTGTCATCTCAGTGGAATCAGCTAACTATGGTATGAATCTGATATATTTTAGACATCAATAATGCTTTCTTTGCTTGTCTTCCCACAGACATCAACATTTTGGGGGTAGAAAAAGGATTTAAACTGTTTCAGTTGTGCTATTATTACAACTCTGACCTTGCTAAAGACTCTCAGCAAATTGATTAGCTCTGAAAAGCTGCCATCCATCTGCAGAGTGAGAATAATCTGTAAATAAAGCTGCAGAGAGGTCTGTTGAAAAGAATATTTCACTCTTGCTGGCTGCTGAATACCCCTTCAGAAAAGGGCAATTCACCTCCACCTGAGGAAGCATGTTGGCAGCGTGCACTGATACAGAGCAGTGTCAGCACACTGGCAAAAAAGGAGAGAAAATCTGCTGTTCTTTTCATCTTGTGAGATAAACCACAGGGCTTATTAAGAAGAAATAAAACAGGAAGTGGTACACAGCTATGCTGGTTTGATGTTAAAAAAAAAGGAAAGAAAGTAAACTAAAGAGAAGAAACCATATAAAGTGGCCATTTCTATGCTCCCAAGCGCAGTCTTTGTATTCAGGGGAGCTCTCAATCTCCTTCTGAGTAATCAGGCACTACTGGAATTGACATAGAAAACAAAATGTTCCTGATCCTAGTTCTAATTTGCTTTATAGTTTATATGGTCTATTTAATTTTGTAGCTGTTTTTAATACTGAAGGTGTCTCAGGATGTAATTTTTAATAAAGACTGTATAAAATGCTGTATTGGCACTACATCAATTAAAGTTTAGAATAATTAGATGTTTCAGCTCCATTTCTGTTGGAGGGGTTGCACACACCTTATATAAAAATGGCCAGTCCTTGTCCCACACAACTTTCATGCTGAACTGACCACCACAGACATGCAATGTGATTGGGTAAAGAAACAAAAGCCTCATGTAAACCAAAAGGATGCAGAGGTGTGTCAACTCACAAGAACTCAATGAAAACACCAGGTTACTTTTCAATGGCTTTTCTCCCTTTCATTTTGAGCTTTTTTCAAAAATTAATTTAAGTATTTCTAAAAAACTAAAGACATCTGTGTGACTGAAAATTAAAGAAAAAAGGTTCTCATCTCCTCTAACACGATATGTGAGGAAGGGCACTAAAGCAAGGATAATGGAAAGATAAAAAAAGAAAATAGGCAGGGACACTTGGGTTAACCAAGTCAGTTGAAACGAAGAGGAAGTGACCATAATAAGGCAGAGATATGCAGAGTTTTGAAAGGACAAAACAGATGCTATGCAGCAAATCCAAGGCTTCTATATTAGAGCAAACAATCATACTAGGGTTGGTATTGTGCATTTTATCTTAATGTCAGAGATAATTTTTCCCTTCCTTTGAGCTTTGCTCAAGCTTTTTTAATGAGCTTTTCTAATTTATAAAAAAGAAAAAAAAGGCTATTTGGATAATAAACATGAATATTAAAACAAAAAGAAGTATGGTGTATGGAAGTTCACTGCCTAAATGTCTAAGCCCTCTATTGTGAAGCAAAAGTATTCATCTGCTCTTTCAATTGCTTGTTTAAAATGCTAAATTATTCCTGGTGCTTTGAGCAAATCAGTTAACATTACTTTTAGCTTTATTCAGACAGCACGTTCTAGTTCTTCTTTGTATACAAGGCACTGGCAGCTTGACCTTCCTGTTTATTCCTTTATAAGACCATTATCATCAAAGTTCTGTGGCAGACAATTCACAATTTTCAAATGTTAATGTTAAAAGACCTAGATTTCTGACTGATGTCAAGCTTTATTTACACATTTTGAAAAGAAAAAAAAGAAGTTTCTTATCACACTTTGAATGAATAAGCTCTAGATAAATTGTGAAATACAGCTTGAAATGTTTCTATATCACATTTTTGAGAACAACAAGATCACAACAGATGCTATCCAGATTTTATACTGGGGAATAGAATCTAGGTAATATGTATGTTGGGAATCCATACTGTGAGAGCCAAAGGACAGTACATTTTAATGTTCTTCATAATGCAAAACTATTTGAAAGCAAGATTTTAAAAGTTCCATTGAGGGGCTCCTCCAAAGCATTGCCTCTTTGTGTGGATTCAGATGCTATCTTGATATGTAGCATTAGTGGTGCTAACCAGACTGAGCAAATAATTGACAAAAAACTCAACTGATGGATTCAGCCTTTTATGCTGAATATGCTATAATATATGTGATCAGGCAACAATAATTTGAAACACACTCCAAAGTCCCAAATAGCTTTCATCTGTAACTTTTAGTCACAGCTTCCTCTGAGTTTTCAGTGGTTATATCTCTGTAGCTGTGAGGGTAGCAACAAAACATGCAGCAGTGTGTGTCTCTACATTGATCACTGCTTCAGATGCTTCATGGCCAAAAATACTATTCCAGGCCATGGAAAGTATGCTTTCTGTGGCTCTTCTGCATGTGTGGGTTTGGCATTCACCTGTGATGGCAAGGAGTCATTGCCCTCGTGGCAGCACCCAACCACTACTTCTGGTGACAGCGACACAGGAGCCACCCTCAACTCAGAACAGGGAGGAGGAACTAAGGAAAAGTTTTAGCACCAATCTGGAGTTTACTGTTCCCAGCACTCTGTCAAAGAGACAGTTATATCAATTTGTATGCTATTAAAACCTATGCAGTTTGTGTATATTATTCTGTTGCCATATTTAATGAAAGTAATTTGACAGTGGAATGTTCCATAAATGTAACCTGGCTGGCATATCTAGGGACCAAAATTATGTTGATTTATTTGTGGCTCAAGCTAAAAGCTAAAGAGGTAGATGTTGACTTAAAAAAAAATCATATTCAGTGCAGAGCTGATAACATAACCCTTATTTACCACACCATATATTCAGCTTTAATTTTTTGTTGTTTATCCTTTTTCTCTGCAAGCTGCAGCACTTGCACAGAATATAACAGTGAAATAGTGGGTAAACAGGCAGTGTTATTCAGTTTTGCTGGCTGTTCTAAGTGATGAAACTATAATTCTCTGGGTGATAGATAACAGAAGGTAATTTTATGGTTACTAAGAATGAGTTTGCATTTGTTGGGATAGTTACTACATAAATTTATAGATCTATTTTGTATGTACCGCACTTTAAAATTTAGTGGCAGCACAAGGAACAGTATGAGAGTAACACAAGTAGTCCTGTCATGAACTCCTAGTTTAGCAGCCACTTGTAAAGGTATACTGTAATTCAACATGAAATAGCTTCAGAATGTTCTCACAATCTTGTTATAAATCATGGTCTTTGGAAGGGAAGGTGTTATTAAGTTTGTTTTTTGATTTTCTTCTGCCCTTCCTCCATCATCTTATCTAGGGAGAGTGTTGAAAGGTAGGAAAGGCAATTCTGTATAGGAGGTCCTTTTAAGTGCTGGATTTTAGTGCCCTTTCAGGATTTAGCACTTTTCTAAGCTTAACTGACAGGTCACTTTCCCCCTTGTTATCTGGGCAGATAGACCCTGGGACCCTACAAAGACAATAAGATTAATTGTGGGGTAGGCAGTAGGATACTACAGCTTCAGATCACAAAATTCAGACAAGGCTCAACACCTGTCAAGCTATTATGACGTTTACATTCAAAAAATATAATGTCTCCAGAGAACCAGAACTGTTTTTGTTTAAAGATGGAGATTGGGCCCCAGGGAAGCCATTTTGTTGAACATGCCATTCTGTGGTGAAGAAATACCAGCTTTTGTCAAAGATTTAATTGTGGAAAGACCCATTAGGATTTCAGTTCAGGTTACAAATCTGAAGGAAGCCTAGACTGACAGAGGGGTGCTTGATTTGATGATCATGGGAGCAGAAGAGGAATGGAGGTGGTAGATGTGCAAAATTTGCATTTAAAAAGCTCACCTAGGAACATAGCAATTAGACTTTTAAATATAAAAATATAACTTCAGAGCATCCCAGAAGTATTCCAAAGTACTGAATTATGTAATGGCCAAACCAAGGACATTCCTTGAAAGTTAGGTTATCTGCAAAGTACTGTAGCGGAAAGTGTCAGAATTCTGAAATGATCTTCAGGAGTTCAAACGGAAGTTTTATTCAATTTATAAAATTAAAATGGACAGTGTTAAGAAATTTTTTTTCTAAATTAATTGAGGTGATGTCTTCCGCTATGTTTCCAAAGAAAATGCTTCTACTCAATTGTAGTGTACCCACAAACAAAATATATCTGGAAAAAGACAGAACAGTTGGGGAAAGAAATTGAGTGCTGTCCAATAAAAATGTTTTTCCAAATCTTCCTTCACCAAAACAGATTGAAGTGATGGCATTGTCTGTTATAACTTACCTAACGGGAATAACTTAGGATTTTCACAGAAGAAATACAAGATGATCCAACATAGCCTTATATAATCATTAAGAATAGTGATCATCAAAATCCTTGATAAGCACCTGTAGACCTGACAATAATGCAGAAAATTTTCAGCAAGACATGTTTTACTGCCTCAGAGGCAGCATGAACAAGGATCTGGAGCAACACTTGTTCTTGGCTTCTAAAAATATTTAACTGATTTTCTTCTTTTGAGAGCAATGGGGAGGTACTCTGCATTTGTATCCTAATTATGAAAATGAAGGAAGCCAATTTACTGCCTACAGGAGCACACATTGATGGAGAAAACAAATGGAAGCAAAGTTAGTGCTGAGTCCTCGAAGGTCTGCACTCCCAACAGCCGCAGCTGTCACGGGAGAGCTGCGAGTGGGACCTGCTGCCTTACTAAGTGTGCAGATACTACACTGGTAATGGGAAGAGCTACAAGCGGCTCCTTAGTCCGAGAAAGATTTCATGCTCTGCTTCACTTCAGCATTTAATCAACCACAAAAAGTTTATTGCTGTGTATACTCCAGTGCCAGAAACATTATCGCCTAATTAAATTGTTTCATTGTTTTGCTATATCTAGCAACACGTCTCTTTAACTCTCTGTTTTATTTAGCAGTGAGTTTGCTTTAATGTCCTCAGAATGGGATATTAAATTGAAGGGATGGCTGTTTAAAACCAAGTTCAAATCAATAATACAGGTAGACTTTTGCTGCCAAAGTCTAACTTAGGGCCTTTCACTTTGCTGCAGTCCTGTGTTCGCATGTTATTTAAGGCTATTCTTTTTGGTGGAATATATGTTTCAAGGCCTTTTCACTGTTTAAGGTTTCTGTAGTCAGTGGAATTTCTCTCTTCTGCAATTCTTTTGGATATACTGTGATGCTGAGTTTCATTATTAATTTCAGATGTCAAAAAGGCAAATATTTAGATATCCCAGGCCCTCATAAAACCTGAAATTCTAAATACATATCCTGGAGCCCCTCTAAAGAGTGAATTTATTATAAATAGCCTAGATTCACTTTGTGTTTATCCTTTATTAGTTTTAAGAGCTCTAAATGGATGATGCTTAAGTGTTCAAATGCCCTCAAGGTTATTCCAGATATTCTGAGATGGTTCAAGCCATAAGGTTCTCATTCCTGTAACTATAAATCATTAGCTATGTTACATTGCTGCTATTTTATTATTTCATTTGCATAATGAAAATTACTATATAAATAACATTGCAAAAAAGGCTTTATATCACAGTATAAATAATTACTACCCATTTAAAGGGAAGAGAAATGGAATTTTGTCACCTGATGGCTCCTGAAAAAACGTTGAAATTCCCTTGTTCATAGTTGAAATGTTTATTGTGTCCAGTAAAATTTAGAGCTACATAGATGAAAGGAAAGGAGGAAGTACATAAAAGTTGTTTGTCACAGGATTTTGTTGGGAAGATTATTTAAGGGAGAAAATGCACGCTAATGCGTGACTGGTCAAACTCTGGCTGTGAGCTGAAGTGTGGAGTATTAACAGAAGAAAAAACCTCTTTCACTTCTGCCAGCCAGCGCAGAAACTGAGGGATTTAGGATCCCTGTCAGAAATGCAGAGGACTACCCCTGAGCTCAGCATCCTTCAGGCTGGCTGAGGAACCATGTGTCACATTGGTGCTCCCTTCCCTACTACACAGACACCTCTGGCAATGATGCTTCAGCACTAACAGGGACAAAGTGCTTCTCTTGCACAGTGGAGGGCATCTTCAGCAAGCACAAGCAGAGGACCCTATTGGGTGTACAGAAATCCGCAATAAATCCATATTTAAATTTACTTTTCACATCTTCATATTAGCTGATGAGAGTCAACTGATAAAATTTTGCTTTCTGCTCATAACCCTTGTAAAAAGTAACTGATGCCCATGACCTTTCACTAGATGTTCACTTCTCCCCCATTAAAGAAATAAAAAATTATGCTTTATTGTAATTTCTTTCAAACACTCTATTTAATTTGTTCTCCATTTGTCCATAATGATAAAACAGCTCTCCTATTTTTTAGAATGTAAGAACAGTGGCTTGGATATAGTCCAGTCAGTTTCTAAATGCACTAAAGTTATAAAAATAATCTCACATCTAAATTCTCTTTTTAAAATATGTGAGTATTAAAGGTAGTTCTTGGTCCTGACCTCCCAGAAATAGGAGCAAGTTTCAAAATTCTTATGAGAATCCCAGTTGTTTCTGGGTTGTTTAGGTGCTGGAAAGTAACCTTCTTTACAAATGTTAAGCAAATGTTAAAAAGGGGAATGCAAAGTCAACAGAAAAGAAAGCAGTTTGAATCACATGTAACATTGTTTCTTTTTTTTAACCATTTCTTATGCCAAACAATTATTATGCTTAGTGAGAATCACAACAGAAAATAAAGTATTTGTAAAGGAAGGGTTATTTATCACCAACTTTTCAGTCCGATATTCAATCAATGGCTAGAAGCCAGAGATCTTGACATGAAAGTTCTAACTACAAGTAAGAATCTCTGAGTAAATTTCCATGATAAGGATGGTTAATAATCCAGCAAAGGTTTGAATGGATTCTCCTTTAATGCACGTTATTGGACCTTGGGCAAAAGTCAGACTGGGGAGAGGAGAGGAGAGGAGGGGAGAGGAGGGGAGAGGAGAGGAGAGGA